>JAOYRS010000038.1:8752500-8940000 GCA_032432895.1 Dryadula phaetusa
CAGGTCATCGCGGCAGCGTCTGAATGTAAAAGCGATTAGTTGTGGGTTCGATTCCCAGACGGGGGAATGATTGTATTTCAAATTTGTTGTAATTTCACCGACTTACCAGAGGGTAAGACAAAGCGTAGCGTAGAGTTTTCCACTCAATACGTAATGCTTCGATTTGTAACGGAAAGCATTTAACGGAGTGTCTTGACACTAGATTGTCTTTAACTATCCTGCTATGCAAGATAAAGCGTGAAGCTGTTATTTTTTAAATTATTATAATATTATAAAATGTGGCGTTGATTTCTGCCACTCAACACGCAATATTTTGAACAGTGTCTTGACACTAAGATCTCTATCTCCCCCTTTTAGCTGCTAAAAGCCTTAAGTTTTACATTTCATAATACGCACAATAAATAAGCAAACATAATTAATAGCCTAATATTGCTGGATATAAATATTAGGTGGGATTTTTAACCGTGATGATAAAGGTTTGATTGATTATAGCTACTCACGCCTCACGCCTCACGCCCCACGCCCCAGTGCCCGCGCCCTGGTTACCGTTTGGACGCTCTTTGTGTAGAATATTTGTGTTTTAGCACATTTTTATCATTTATTTTATATTATTTAGTGATAAGTCATGGTAAAATTAGTAGTAGATTCTAACGTCACGTGTAAAATAATGTCTATATATTGTCAATATATATACTTTTAAAACAAAAGTCAGTAAAGGCACAGTGGGATTGCGGGTTCGATTCTCACTAGTCGGATGATTGTATTTAAATTATTTCCATTTACTTACTCTGTTAAGATAAAGTGCGGCGTTGAGCTGCACCACTCAGCACAGTGTCTTGTGTCATAGTCTTGAATTCGACAAAAACCAAACGGAATGCTTAAAGCTAAAAGAAAATAAACTATATGACAACTTACCAACAAACCATGGATTTCTTTTATTATTCTTCACATTAAGGCCCAAGAAGTATTCCTTGAAGCCTTTCACGTCATTTGCCTGAGGCTGCACGCTGATCGTTCCTTCCACAGCTCGCTCGTTACCATCAGAGACCAGTGCTCTGGCACTCCAGCCATCAGAGCCAATCCAGCTGAACGCGCTGGTAGCATTAACCCGTTCCACCGCCCTCATCACGCCCGCTACTTCTTGGTCGGAACCGAAGATTATTGCTCCTGCAAAGAAGAATTATATTTGAAATTAGCCTTTATTGTAAATTATTTGATTTTTCTGGTTCGTTTCATTCATTTCCGTAATTTAGTTTGAATAATGAAGTTTTTTAAATTTTGGTTGGTTTATTTTTTATCATTATGTCTGCACAGTGTAATTAATATGTATTTCATAAATAAATCTAGCAATTTCGCTATTATGTTTAGTATAAGAATTTTAAATGAAACTATTTTAACCGGATTAATCGCGTATATTTTGGTATTCGAAAATACATTTTTGAACACCTGACGTTTCGAACACTTTACAGTAGTCCGTGGTCACAGGTAGAGTCTATCTGTGACCATGTCAGGTGTCCAAAAATGTATTATCGAATACCAAAATATACGCGATTAATCCGGTTAAAATAGTTTCATTTAAATGTGTAAAAATCATGAAAATTCGAGAAATTATTATACTATAAACATTTATATAAATAATTGCTTATATTGATAAGTCATTTATCTAAACAAATTAAATCAAGGTGAAATCGGGACGTCTATTTAAGCGCTACATACACTTTAAAATGAAATTTGATATTTTTTCTTTATACACAAAGCGAGGCGTTAAGTTACGCTGTTCAATATCTCGAATTTGAAAGCGGCGGACGGTATCTTGACAGAATGGTAAATTAAATGATGTTCAAAAAATTAAGCATATAACTTATTCCTTAGAACAAAAAAAATAATAAAAATGACTTTGACTTTGACCTTGACTTGACATTAGGTTATTTTTTTATTTTTTTAACTTCACGCATTTTATCCTGCATAGCAGGGTAGACAGAAGGTACCTAGTGTCAAGACACCCATTGCGTCTTAAGTGGTGGAACTCAACGCAGTACTTTGTCTTACCAGAGCGAGAAAGTGAAAATAATTTGAAATAGAATCGTACCCACAACCGGCCGCGTTTATAGTCGGATGCTGTCACTTTGTGCCACAACCGACCTTAGTATATTTAAAATATTATTAAATATATTATACCCAAGTAAAATTTAAAACTTGATTCAATACAAGGAATGTAAACGAGATAACATTAAAATTATGGTGATTGTTTTTATCAAATTTCACAAACACTTCTCGCTGAAAAACAACGTTAAAAGTGAACGCGGAAAGGAGGATTAATGGTATTCTAAACTTTTCAGAACGGAACAAGTTCGAGGAACTGGGTCACGACTTCCACATATGTATAGCGTTTTTTCCGGCTTAAGAAAAGTTACTTTGATTCATTTCTCAATTGTACTTAATACTACCGTTTACTGAAATACCCTACGTATTTCAGGAAACGGAAGTATTAATTATTCTCTTACCTCAAACATTGATTATTTATCCTCACCAACTCCTCTGCGTTGGTGAGGATAAATTATTGTGTTAAATATTGCGTCTCTATTTTCTTTTTATATATAGAAGTCCAGTCGTGGCGCTTTGGGACAGCATCTGACTGTAAACGCGATTTGTGGGCTCGATCTCCATTCGGGGGAGTGATTATAATTAAGTTATTTTCACTTCCTCGCTCTGGTATAAACAAAGTCCGGCGTTGAGTTCCACCACTCAACACGCAATTTCTCGAATTCAGTGTAAAGCGAAGTACGGATTGTCTTAACATAGTAGTAACAGGTACTTTCTGTCTACCCTGCTATGCGGGATTAAAGCGTTAAGCTAAAAAATGTAGAAATATTATATTTTGCCTTTTTGTTCATTATTTTATATACCACCTAGCTAAAGGAAAACGCTTCAGGATCCTCTTTGTATCAAGACACTATGACGACTGTTTTCTACCCAAAATTGAAACATTGAATGATGAGTGGGAAACTCAACGCCACGCCCTCTATTTCCAGAGCAGAAAAAAAGATCAAGATTAAATATAATTATTCTCCCTGGTGAGAATCGAATTTACAATCAACCTAAAATACAGTCAAACCCTGTCCCATTGTGCCACGATGCCCTCAGAGTATTAGTTGTATTTATTATGTAGTAGGACTTTGTTAGGAAGATATAAGCCAGTTGCAAGTATTTGTACATACGCTAAATTCCTTCCTGCAAAGATATATTTTTGCAGGTAAATAAGGAGAAATAAATGCTACTTTATTTCCTCTCCACTTTCCATTAACTTTTTTAAATATATTGAATGGTACTGTGCATTGAGTTAACCTATTTTTAGTCACAGATAACTAAGTGGTATGAGAGGTTGGGAGAGATATTTGAAAACACAATGTTGATGATACTGGAGGAAGGTCACGTAAAAATCATGAAGACCCGAAAGACATGTATGAAGAGGTCTGGAACTGTGAACGAGGTGAAACAAGTATGCAGGGATCATAGATTTGGCGCTCCTATCTTTCTGACTAGTTAGCGATAAAGTGTGAATCTATAAAAGAAAAGGGTCTTATGTCAAGACTTTAGGTTTCCTCCCAAATCGTGGACACAGATATGACACAGATATGTAGATGCTGCTCTCTTTAAAAAAAGTAATATTTACTCTTAAAAAAAGTAATATTTTTGATTAGGAATGGAACCCACAACCAATCGCGTAGTAACAAACTAACAACATCTCACTTTGCCACGATGGTCTTAAAATGTACCTAATTAGTTAAGACTTATTATAAAGAGTTCTATATATAGCCCAATCGGCCCATATTTAGTCTTTCAGAATAGCCCAGTGTTTCTACTTAGTAGCTAATGTAAAGCAAACAGTTATTCCCTTTGGCCCTAATACCCTTTCAGGTCAAATTCATTTCGCTTTCATCATGTTTACTAGACTATATTACGTTTTTAGAGCACATCTGAGAGTAAAGAATAATTATAGTATAATTGTAATTATAAGTTAAGCGAAAATCAAAATCCGCTTAAACATCTATTTATATTAAAGTAAAATTAAAGGTCTGGCAGAGTAGTCAGAAAGAATATGGCCTGCATACCTTTTTCGTCTCTTTCACAGTCATCAAGGGAGTTCAGGGGGTTCTCATGCTTTATACGTGACCTTCCTCCAGCATTTCTATATAATGTTTTAGAAGTTCAATGGGGGTCTTCCCTGACCTCTCATACTACTCACCATTGCTTCATAACAAAAAACGATACTAAAATTCCCATTTGAAGAAAGAATTTATAATTTTAACCAATCCAGTAACATATTATACCTCCGCGCTATGACAGCATCATTATCAGCACAGCCGTTTCAGATATTAGACGGAGTGAACAGATATTTATCGTGTGTACATATCCTTAATATAACAAACAGACACTCAAATGTTATTTATTTATGTAGATAATAATTGCTTACTATAGGGATGGCACCAGTTAATAGTATAATATTGTGTTTATATTGAAATTAGATAACATAATTGCCATTTAGATTTTAGTTATAATCCCTATAGAGAAGACTAGGATTACTAATTAAACTTGGATTAGTGCTTTAATATCTATATTTCAGTCTAGACCATAAAAGGAACAATAGTTTAGTAAACAATGTACCTAAATAACAATTTATCTTTCGGATTATAATAATTATATATAATTTTACTAAGTTATTGGTATTATGTTTACTTAGAATTTATATTTGCTTTGCGTTTTCGTTACCTCTTTTCCCATCTTTTGGGGGCGTTGTCTGTCAGTCTGTAACGTTATATATTATTTTTTGCTGCCTCATACTTTATCCTGCATAGCAGTGTAGTTAAATTGAGCCTAGTGTTAAGACACTCTTTTCTCTATTGCACTGATGATTATTATTTATTATTTTCATGTTTATGAGGCCGGTTGTGGCGCAGTGGGGCAGCGTCTGACTGTAAATGTGATCGGTTGTGGGTTCGATTCGATTTCGAATTGGGGGAAGTGATTATATTTAAATTATTGTCACTTTCTCACTCTAGTAAGATATATATAGTGCAGCGTTAAGTTCCACTGTTAAACAAGCAATGTCTCAAATTCGGTGGACATCGAAGTACGGAGTCTTGACACTACATACCCTGCTAAGAGAAATTAAAGCGTGAAGTTAAAAAAAATCTTATGAAAACTGACTATAATAAACTATAAAAACTATTTGTACCCGCGATATCTTCCGTGTGGATTTAAAATCTCTTGATCTTTATTTTATAATTCTAATATAAATCTAGCTTACGTTACTCTTTATTATATCGGATATCGGCATGCAGTGAAAGTTGCATCTAAATCGGTTTAGCCGTTCCAGATATTAGCCGGAACAAACTAACAAACAGACAGTTAAAAAAAAGAAACAAAAATTGGTACATCTATATACTGTGTGTATACATTCATGGTACGTTTTTAACAATACAAAAGAGAAGTTATTAGAACAAAGAGTGGGAACGATATGTAGTATCTATCATTGAAAATATCAATATACTTTTTGGACTATAAATTTAAACTAGATATTTTAATAATCTAGATATTTCAAATTTTTTTTTGCATGAGGTATTCACTTACAAAACGACTTTTGGACTGACTCCAATTACTGTGATTCAGTTTCAGGTCAAACGTAGTTGAATAGAAAGTATTCGAATTAGTATCGAGATAGACGAGGAATTGAAAAAAATAAAATAATTTGTGTTAGACAAAAATATGTATATTTTTTACTATATATTTTATTATGAACAATATTTACATTTTTTTAAGTTTAATATATGTTATAGAAAAAGTAGCTTTAAGCTTTATCAAGATAAGTTAGTGTCAAGACACTCCATTTACTGTTTTTTGCCTGAAATCGATTTGTAGGTAATATTTTTGAAAAACGTATAAAAATTTGAACGCAGCAGGATTCGAACCCACGCCTCTTGAAAACTGTCCAACGTTGAACGCATGGCTTAGCAGTCAGAGTTCTTGGACGGATTCAAACCCTTCTGGGTTGAAATTTTTATACGTTTTTCAAAAATGTTTTCTAATCCTAAGTGTGAAACAATACAACAAAAATAAAAATAGTAAAATATAATCTACTTTTGAAAAGCTGACATTTCGAACACTTTACAATAGTTATTTACAGGTAAATTACTTAGAATAATTTCAGTCAATTCAATAATAAAATGAATATATATATATATATATATATATATATATATATATATATATATATATATATATATATATATATTAAAAGTAACATTATTATAATTTCAATTTATTTTTAGGTCACCATTTTCCATTGGAAACATTCAATGTCGATGAGCGGAACTCAACGCCGTGTCTTATCTGAGTGGGTAAAGAAAACAATTTAAAATTCCCCAAGTGTAGAACATACAATCACTATTTACTCACAAACACTGTACCATTGTAGCAATATTTATTATAGAAATGACATTTCAAAATATTTTCAATGACTTTTTAGTGTGTCAAAAAAAAATTTGAAATAAAGCCCCGTAGCAAAATCTGAATTTTCTAGTTGCATTTTAAAAACTATATAAAACTACTGATTTTACTAAATTATTATGCGGTAGCCACATTTCAAAGAACTAAATGCAAGGTAACACGTTACAGGCCAGATTTATATGCAGGTGTGGGAAGGAACGTAATAATTTTCATGAAAAATTACAATTGTTATCCGTTTATACATGTGTGTATATGTATACAATAAAATTATTTTTAGATTATAGTTAAGGCCGATCGTGGCGCAGTGGCAAAGCGTTTGCCTGTAAACGCGATCGGTTGTGGGTTCGACTCCCATTCGGGAGTGGTTATATTTAAATCCACCACTCAACACGTCTCGAATTCGGTGGAAAGCGAAGTACAGAGTGTCTTAACTAGGTACATTCTGTCTACCCTGTAAAAGCGTGAAGCTAAAAACAATATAGTTTTTTTTTATTTAAAATTTTAGTAGTTTGATAAAATTGCGGCGTAATTTTTTGGCTGTCACGGTTATCTTGGAATTTCTTCATACTAGTTAGAGGAGGATTCCATTACATTTGGATATTGTGTTCTTTACGTTTTGCTTATTGAGCGTAACTCAACGCCGCAATTAACCTTGCCCACTCGATAAAATGATAATCTATACAATCTTTTATAAGTGAAGATTGGAGCCAATCGCACAACACTAGTTATGTAATAAAATCTTTGATTTTCGCAATTTTTATACATTTTAACTGAAACTATTTTAACCGAATTAATCGCGTATATTTTGGTATTTTGAAAATACCAGAGCAGTCCGCGAGGCAATTAAGAAACAGATGGCGGTAGTTTGATATAATTAATTTTTGTATCAACTGACAGACGAATGCCACCTCAGTCTACCTGTGACGACGGACCCCTACTGTCCAAAATGTATTTTCGAATACCAAAATATACGCGAATAATCCGGTTAAAATAGTTTCGTTTAACTTGTTATGTAGACTGACAGACGGCCGGTGGGAATTATTTTTTTTAAAATTTCTTTTCTAACATCGAAGGCAGATATATAAAAATATTTATATTTAATTCAACTTCCGACTGAAGCCCTATATAACTTACTCTGAGGCCTATCGTGGCGCAGTAGATAGTGTATGACTGTTAACACGATGGGTTGTAAGTTCGATTTCCACTCCGGTAAATCATTATATTTAAATTATAATCATTTTTTTGCACGAGTAAAACAAAGAGCGTCGTGAGTTTCATCACTCATTACCTAATAGCTGGAATTTTGTGTAAAGTGAACACTAAGTGTTTTGACACTAGATATTTCCTATCTATCCTGCTATGCGGGATAAAAGCGTGAAATTTACACATATATATATATATATATATATATATATATATATATATATAATACATTTAATAATTTTATTTACATTATAACTCTAACATAAGTCAATATAAATTCTAATTAAACTACATAATATTTATGTTTCATAACTGAAGTTGTTATCGCCATCTGCACTACATGGCCGTCATTTCCGTAATGATTTCGTCTAAATGCGTTGCGTTTTATGTAATGAATATATGTGCTTTGGCTTAGTGGTTCTGTAGGAAAGCGTTTGTTACAGGTTTAATTCCCGCTCAGGTTCTTTTTCATGATTTGATAGATAAAGCGAATTTTCATAATTACGGTTAAAAAATTAATATTTTTTTATATATATAATTTACAATTCATTTATGGGGAAAATATTATTATATGTAGCAGAGTGAAGACTCCGCACTTCGCTTTCCGCAAAATTTGAGACATTGCGTGTTGAGTGGAGGAACTCAACGCCTATACGTTACTATACGTTTTTTCAAAAATGTTTTCTAATCCTAAGTGTGGAATAACACTTTAAAAATAATAAATATTAAAATTATATAACAATCTCTCTTGTTAAACGAATATTTCTTAATAATCTTTAAGTAGTAGAAATTTGTAAAAATCTCTCTACAAAGATGCTAACAACATAAATAAGTTGTAACAAAACGTATAAGAATTTCGACGCAGCTGGTAGTAGAACGCATGGCTTAACGGTCAGAGCGCTTGGATGGTATCCAAGAGGCGCGGGTTCAAATTTTTATACGTTTTTTCAAAAATGTTTTCTAATCCTAAGTGTGGAATAACACTTTAAAAATCGTAAATAAGAGAATATTGTATAAACTTCTAAAACGCTGTAATATTCAAAAGCTCGACGAAGATTTAAATTAACAACATATATATTAAAGCAAAACCTTTTTCTTTTAACGAAGGTAACGCAAACTGAGGAGTATAAAATTTGGTACAATTATATTTTATTCAGAGAAGGAGTGTAGAATGCTATATTAAAATAATGCATTATATTAAATTGAATCAATAAAATAAACGGTAGTGTGTGTTACACTACCGTACGTTTGACACACACGTTTATTTAAGGTGACATACACGTTGCTATGGCAACGCCTCAATGGGACATGTAATTATACTAAATGCACATATATTTATATACTGTATTTAAACCAAAATAATGTATTTCATATTTTTTGTTTGTCTGTCTGTTTGTTTGTTTCGTCCAATCTGTGGAACGGCGCGACCGATTTTGACGGCATTTTCACTGGTAGATAGATGACGTAATAAGAAGCTAACTTAGCTACTTTTATTTAGAATTGTAAGAAGTATATCCCAAAATTTTTAATTCAATGCAGACATAGTCGAGGGCAAGGCTAGTATATTATAAAAATCTGGGTCTTAATAAATTTTACAATACATTTCTTAATAACGTAAGCAAAGTCACAAAATAATTAAAAAAAAATTAACACCTAGGTTTGTTGGTTTTCCTTCAAATTGAAATATTTTGAAATTCAAATATGAAATTTGTTTAGGTGTAAGTTAGATGAATTAATACCATTGTAAAACATTGTTGAAAAAAAAATCGAAATTTTTGAACGCAGCGGGATTCGAATCGGCGCCTCTAGGATACCTTCCAAGCGCTCTGACCTGGAATGTTTTCTAATCCTAAGAGTGAAGTAAACATCATACTGTTATATTTTTTGTTTGTACAAACTTTTGACACTTCTAAGAAAGATCAAGAAAGATTCGAAAATAGTACACTTAAAATCTCTTAATTTACAGTTAAAAAATATTAACATATTGTCTGGTAAGACAACATACGGCGTTGAGTACCGCCATTGGTGAGTGGTAGAACTCAATATCTTAATTTCATGCGGAAAATACTAGACCGAATTTCATAATATACACTACATCTGATACATACACTGATTATCCTGTTACACGGGAATAAAAACACTGGTCATATAAATATAAAAAGAAATCGGCCAAGTGCTAGTTGGACTCACGCATGAAGGGTTTCGTACCAATATTTATAAAATATAATATAATATTATTATTTGTTTTTAAAGGTACGGTAGAAATACATATTCTGTGAATATTTTAAACGTGTACTGGTGTCAATATCAAGCAAAAGGAAGCTAAAATATTCCTTTTTTCGTATGAAAGCCCACTAAATACTTATACAATTCTAGTTTTTAGTATTTATGTTGTAGCAGGAATACATCATCTGTAAGACAGACAGACGGATAGACGGACAAAGAAATCTCAATAATATTATTCTGTTTTTGCCCTTTGGGTGCGGAACCCTTATTTTCGTAAGGAAATCCGTTAGGGATACATGCTCGATTGGGGAGTCGGGGCAGATTGTGTGGCACTCTGGACGTTATCTGTATACCCACTAAAACCTCACGATGTGTTTTTATTAGCCGTGCTACGGGAATATCGGGAAAGGGTACGGAACCCTAAAAGCCATAAATCAACAATTTTCATACAGTTTATACTCCTTATAAAAATAAACATCAAAATCTATAACAAGAATATATTATGGTTTACTTAATTTAGTAAGGACCTTGGGAAGGGTCGGCGCGGTGGTGATAAGAGCGAACTCACTTGCTCTAAACGACATTGCGTATTGAGCGCCTATCCAATTTGTATGGCCACTTTAGCGAAAAATTGTATCACGCCGCAGCTGGCTATCTGGCCATGGAGCGACGTTTATATATATATATATATATATATATATATATATATATATATATATATATATATATATATATATATATATACACATATATATATATATATATATATATATATATATATATATATATATATATGTATATATATATATAAACATATAAACATATAGCTGTATGTATGTATATTTGTATGGATTATTGAGGTGATGATGATGAGATTTTTCATTTGTACGTAACATACCTACAACAACAACAAGTAAGTATATATATATTAGTTATAGCTTCACGTTTTTATCCCGCATAGCAGGGTAGCCAGAAAGTACCTAGTGTCAAGACACTCCGTACTTCGCTTTCCACCGAAGTCGAGACATTGCGTGTTGAGTGGTGGAGCTCAACGCCGCACTTTGTCTTTACCAGAGCGAGGAAGTGAAATCACTCCTACGAGTGGGGATCGAACCCACAACCGATCGCGTTTTTACAGTCAGACGCTGTCTCACTGCGCCACGACCGGCCTCAGTATATATATATATATGCAATGCCAAATCTTAACCCTAAAAGCATCTTTTCAAGAAAACCACATACTTTGAATTCTAAATATATAAGTATAATATACTTTAACAAATTTATATTACTTACTTAATATACGTACATGATATATAAAAGTGTTCCTTCAAAGCTAGAAAATATATAGTAGCAAAAAGAGATAGATGACAATAACATCGACGGCATGACAGTAAAAGAGACGACCTGTTGCTATATTTTGTCTGAATTCCCCAAGTAAGCTCAAACTGAGAACAAACATTAAAATTCTTTACTTTGCCTTTAATTAATTAAATTGATGATGTTTTATAATATCAATCATAATATTAGAAGGCGGTCGTGGCGCAGTGGAACATCGTCTGTGTAAACGCGATCGCTTGTGGGTTGGATTATGCCTCGAGGGGAAATTATTTTCATGTTCTCGCTCTAGTAGGGCAAAGTGCGGCGTTGATTTCCGCCACTCAACACGCAATGTCTCGATTTCGGCGGAAAACGGAGTGTCATTAGGTACTTTTTGTCTATCCAGCTATGCGGGATAAAATATGAATTAATTTTAGTAAATAATATATTTATTAGAAAGAACTTGAGTTACTACTATTTTTGTGCTCTCACGCTTTTAATTATAACAGTCAAACAGAACCTTATATCTGTTTTGTTGATATATCAGAACACTTGACTTCACTTTAAACTCTAACTAAAGATATTACGTGTTTAATTACCGCAACTTAACGCCGCACTTTTTCTTACGAAAGTGGAGAAAGGTAAATAATTTAAATATAACCATTTGTGCATTTCCCATAATGAATAGGCATACAAAGTGAAATTTCTTTTTAACGAAGGACCTTTGCAGAGGAAGCCATATCCGAGCTGCTGTAAAATTTAATTATAAACACAATTCGTACGCGACCTTGTATTTGTTAACTTATTATTATGTTGGAAAACAAACAAACGACTAAAATGGGATTCTCCGAAACAAGTCCAAATTTCGTCAGCCGAAGTAATTTTTTGTTACTTAATTAAAGCCGCATAGCGAGATGAATACAAATGGGCTTAACGTTAAGTAATTGGTAGGTTTAAGCGTATTAAAATGTTTCCCCGCTACGCAACGACAAGGTGCGGCGTTCTGCTACGTTATTATTGAGAAACGTATGAACATAATTTGAAAACTTTCAATAAAACAAAAATATGTACATTACATACGTACTTAGATAGCCGACTATACACACTATTGCAGGTTCTATTTCCATTCAGAAGTATAAAAATATTTAAATCTTTGTTATTTCTTTGCTCTGTTTAAAACGGCGTTGAGTTCTGCCATCCTACCAACTCGTTATATCCTAATTCCGGGCGGAAAGCAGCCAAAATGTTTTTTTTTCATAGTGAGATGGAATTAAAGGACCTAACTAAAGTAATTGGTTTAGTTCAAATGTATTAAAATGTTCTAAAAATTTATTACTTTCTATAGAGTTAGCTTTTTAAGGAATTCTATAGACATCTTAGTAAAATTTGTTTTATAAGTTTAGATAGAACTATATAAAGGTCATCGAGGCGCAGTGGGACAGCGGCTGACTGTAAACACAATTGGTTGTGAGTTCTATTCCCATTCGGGGGAGTGTTTATATATTTAAGAAAAACATTCCTACACTCTGATAAGACAGATCATGACGTTGAGTTAGCACGCAATGTCCTGATTTTCGGGGGAAAGCAATGGAGTGTCTCGACACTAGGTTGTCTCTGACTGCCCTGCTACACGGGATAAAGCGTGAAGCTACTTATAAATACGTTAAGGAGTCATTTTTAAATATATTCTATAATTTGAATGATAATTGTAAAACACTTTAAGAACAGAGTAGTAAGAACTTGATTACTAGAATAACGAATGTATGGACCTTTCTTAGGAGGCGCGGAATGAAATTATTATTAGAGGTCGGTCGTGGCGCAGTGTCACAGCGTCTGACCGTAAACGCGATTGGTTGTGCGTTCGATTCCCATTCGGTGGAGTGATCATATTTAAGTAAGACAAGTTGCGGTGTTGAGTTTCACCATTCATCTCGCAATGTCTCCAATTTGATGGAAAGCGAAGTACGGAGTGTCTTGAGACTGGGTATTTTCTGTCTGACCTACTATATATATAATAGCGAAAAAGTATAGATGATTATAAATATAGTATATATATATATATATATATATATATATATATATATATATATATATATCAAAAAAACAAATTCTCTACTTTTTATAAAACTATAGTTTATTTTGACTATAATGTTAAATAAAGCATCTAAAAGTAAACAAAATTCAATATTGGAATACAATGCGCAATGTGGAAACACAGAGCGTTCCGGTCACAATTCTTAGTTAGCCATATAACATAGCCAATATGCAATTTGTACTTCCCCGTGCTCTAAACCAGGAAATATTGGCAGTTAGCAATATTTACACAATGTCTAGATTATGAGAAAATGTGGTTTTTTTACACTTTTATGGATGAAAAAAAACTTTTGTATATGTTGTATATGAGATACCGTAACTGAACGCCGCATTTTGACTAATGTCTAACTTACGGTTGAAAGTAAAAATAATACCTAGACGATATTTGATGATATTTATTTATATTATTTTTCATGGTAACTAAAGATTGTCTCGAGACACTTGCTTAGTGTAATGAAAAATTTTAATGTAGTGTAAACGATATATTGATATTATATCGATTTTTTTTATAATATTACATTTTAATTTCAAATGAATTTTTAATAAGTCAACGGAGTGTCTAGACACTAGGCTCTCACCGACAACCCTGCTATGTGAAGCTGCTTATATAGAGACTATAGAGAGGGAGCTCCACTAGTTTCATGCAGGTCTGGTACAACTCTTTTATTTATTTGATACACTTATGAAATATATAAGCAGTCAATGGAGTGTCTTGACACTAAGTTATCTCTGACTACCCTGCTATGTAGAAAAAAACGAGAAGTTGCTTTTTTGTTTAGTTTGAATACAATGAAAAACACAAAACAAATAGAACTGTACAAAAATGACTGCAATTTCTTTAACCCACGTTATTTATTATTTATTTCATACTAAGAACTTATAGTCTGTACCTTTTACTTAATTAGGTCCAATTTTTTAGCTTCACGTTTAATACCGCATAGCAGGACATACAAAGAGTATCAGGACATTGGGTTCTCCACTTTCCGCCTGAATTCGAGTTATTACGTGTCGAGTGGCGGAACTTAACGTCGCTCTTCGTTTTACCAGAGCGGGGAATGATAATTTTTTAAATGTTTTTTAATATAATCATTACCCTGAGTCAAAATCAAAGACACAAGTACCTCTATTATAGTTACGCCACGATGATTAAAAAATATTAGGTACATATTTTGTTAAAATTTGCAAAATTTTGTTAAAATCTATCATTTAGTATTAAACACCTAGAAAGGTCACATTTAGCTCATAAAACGCTTAAAATAAACGAAAAGGAATGATCAGTGTACCATTTCTAATATTTTGCAAGCTTAAATTTGATATATGGAGGGCACTGCTGTTGACAACAGATAAAGTCGGCACTAAGAACTGCCAGATGCGCAATTTGTCTTAAACGAACAGGGTCGCTTTTTCTCTATTTAACTTAGTTGATTGATTATGTTATATCTTCTATATATATATCTCTATATATATATATATATATATATATATATATATATATATATATATATATATATATATATATATATATATATATCTCTCTCTCTCTCTCTCTCTCTCTATATATATATATATATATATATATATATATATGTGGTCGCAAAGATCACCAGATTAAGAGTACACTAACGATGTTCTTGTCAGTTACATGTCAGTTACTGTGGCTAAAAACTGTCATGGTAGGTAATATGCTTACATACATATCCCCTAAAATTTTATTTTTCATTTTTTTCCCTCTATCTGTCTGTTTATCTCTGAAACAGCTGCACCAATTTAGATGGGACTAATAAGGAGGAATTTAGACTATTTTATAATTATAAAATATAGATTCAGATATATTAAATTTTACGCGGACAAAGTCGCGGGCTCAGGTTATATTATATACGTTTACTAAATATCCTTGGGTCAAAAGAATGTTTGTGTTTTCGAGCCCCTGAATGAGGACCGACCCTCTTGTTCTGCTAAAAATTGCAGTATTCATTTCCACCATTTAACGCACGATGACTTAAATTGGCGTAGACAACGGAGAAAAGAGCTTTGTACTCTTTAAAGTAATATTCTACACTTAGAATTAGAAAAAATAATGGAAAATAATTTTAAAAAACCAAAACAAAGTGTCTGAGTAGGATCTTTCCGCCTGATCTGTTTTATCTGGAGATATAAGTAATTAAAAAAATAAACTTACCTCTAGCACGTGGCTTAGTAAGCAGCTTCTGGACTATACTGTCATAGGCTCCCTCACTGGCAACACCCGAATCCTTCACCAACTTCTCCTTTACAGCAATGCAGATGCCATTGCGCGCTAAAAGAGCTTCTAGCTCTTCAAATGCCTGTTAAATAAAATGTATTATGGTTTAAAATTTTAAATCAAAAACAGTTTTAAATAAAACTTTGCTGATATGAAACTGAACACTTTCCACGGTACTCCTATTACTCCATACTCCGTATTTTGCGGAATTCGAGACATTACTTGCTGTGTTGCGGAACTCAACACCGCGCTTTGTCTTTCCAGAACGAAAAAGATCCAAATAATTAAATTCTTCCGAGTGATAATCTAAATTACAACCGATCCAGTTTACAGTCAAAGGCTATTGCACCACGACCGACCACATACTCGTATAATATATTGATACTTTATTTATATACGCCTGTTTTCTATACTTTTAATGTCTCGATTTCATGCGGAAAACAGTTAACGGAGAGTCTTGACACTTGATTGTCTCTGATGATCCTGCCATGCCAGACAAAGTGCGAAACTGATTTTTTTACTTACATTTCTTTGACTAATGCTTAATATGATACTAACCAGTATTTAAACTATATCCAAGTCCAAGTTGGACGGTTTCTAAGAGGCGCGGGTTCGAATCCCGCTGCGTTCAAATTTTTATACATATTTTCAAAAATGGTTTCTAATCCTAAGTGTGGAATAACCCATTTAAATAAATTAAACTATATTAATTTCCTTCTAGCCTGTCGCTCGGTAAAAACCATTTTATCGTTTCTTATTCCAACGTTTATTTTTTAGCTTATTTCTCTTTGATCTTTCACTTAAAATTAAAATTTTCAATTTCTCCAATAAATACTGAAATATTTTAATAAATATTTTAAAAGGCACATTTATTAGAGTTCACGTTAAGGGATAATTCATGTTTGTAATATAAAGAAAACAAAAATAATTTTCATACAAATATAAGTTATATTGATAAAAAACACTGTCATCTAATAAACGAGTGTTATTGGCATATAATATTTTAAAATTAAATGAGGGTAGGGTTTGAATTTTGTATGGCTTAGACGTTTTCCAGGAAGTGTTGATTCGTATCTAGTTACATTTCAACAGTTTATATATTTAAAAATTTTTTTTAGTCGTCATCAATTCAAAATTGTAAAAAAATATTATTTTGGTATACGAGTTTATATAAATTATTTTAATATAACAAACAGATACGCCTATTTGATTTATTTGTAGTTTATACCCAGTAAATACATACTTATTTACAATTTGCATACAATAATATTCAAATGTAAACACGCATTGTTATAATGTATAGGGATATTATTCTGTATGACGCCCCCGTATCATTTGTGTATGCCCGTCATGTAATTCATATATCGATAACGCTTAATATATCGTTCGGTTATATCCAACGCTTTCAGTGATCGTATTTATATTTTATTATCAAAATTATGATTCAAACAAAAATATATAAAATAATATGTTTAGTAATCCGTTAAAATGCGAACATAGTGCTTTTATAACAAATGTAGAGGAACGTATGGTTTAACGTCTAGGGCTTTTGGACAATTACAAAGGGCGCGAGTTCAAATTCAGTTTCTTACAATTTTTTTGTGAATTTTGCTATTTTTACACTCCACTTGGGGGAGTGATTATATCTAAAATTATTGTCACTTCCTCGCTCTGGTAAGACAAAGTGCGGCGTTGAGTTCCACCAATCAACCCACAATGTCCGTCTCGATATCTATGTCTTGACATTAGGTACTTTCTGTCTACCCTGCTATGCGGAATGAAAAGCAAAGAAAAAAAATATTTTGAAGTAATATATAAATTTTAAACGCAGCGAATATCTAACTCGCGCCTGTCGGAAATCGTCTGTGCGCTTTGACCGCTAAGCTATGTTAATCTTTACGTAGTAGAAATATGTAAAAATCTCTGTACAGAGAAACTAACAAAATAAATAAGTTGTTGCAACGCAGCGTCACAGCCGGATTGAGAACGTGGTCAGGCCACTTGGACGGTTTCGTAGAGATGCGGGTTCGATTTCCACTGCGTTCAAAATTTTTCAAATTATTGTATTATGTGTATGTATGTATGTATGTTTCATACGTACATACGTACATATGAATTTGAAGGATTGATGTTTATATATTTTAAAAATATTATCGTTTAGAAATTACATACTATGTTTTTTTTTTAAATTCACACCTTTTATTCTCGCATAGCAAGACTCCGTATTTTGCTTTCCACCGAGTTCGACACATTGCGTGTTGAGTGGTGCAACTCAACGCCGCACTTTGTCTTTCCAGAGCGAGAAATTAAAAAAAAATTAAATATAATCACTCCCTTGAGTGGGGATCGAACCCACAATCGATCGCGCTTACAGTCAGATGCTGTTCCAGAGCGCCACGATCGACCGTTGAGGTCGTACATATTTAAATATTTATGTAATTTGAAAATATTATTACATTTCTTTACTTAATTAAAAAATATTTATTCAAATGACACTTGCCAGTATTTTTGTATCGTTATATATATATATATATATATATATATATATATATATATATATATATATATATATATATATATATATATATGTCTTTATTTTAAGGCGTAAGACGCGGAAAACAGTCGACGGAGTATCTTAACACTTGGTTGTATCTAATTAGTATAAGATAATTGAATTTTTGACGGTAAAAGAGTGTCAATAAAACTGTAAATTTATATATTTTTTACAATTATATCATTTTATATAATTTATATAAATTTATATATATATTTTTTTTCTTAATTTTCGCTTAATCGCCGCACTCACCAGAATAAATATAATACATCGTTAATATCTGGCTCTAACAACTTAGATGAGTCTGTACATGCCTGTCATACGGTATATTATACATATTATAATATGTGGAGCGTGAATTCTAAATTGCAATCTGGATCCATATTATAAGTCAAAACCATTTTCCTTATACAGCGTGTTCAAATTTCAAATATTCAAGCATCTGATAAACAAGTGTGAATTCAGTGAAAACTTGAACTCCATATGACATTCAGTTTAACTTCGAGATTGCTTATTAAGTGGCGTAACTTAACGCCGCACAATACATTTAAATATATTATTTACAAACCCCATTCTGGAGTATGATTCCACAGCGATCCCATTATATTTGTTCACACCAAACGTCATTGAATAACGAAAATGATTAGCAAAAGCCTACAATTACTGTGGAATACTGTTCTATTGTTAACGTGTTAAAGCAAATTGATTTAGCGGGAATTAATGCGTTGTTGTGTATGAATTGGTCTAAATATTTTGATGTGTACTGTTTTCTATTAAGCGTTAGATTTTGGTGAATTTGTACGTGTTTTGCCATAATTTAATATGATAATTTGTTTATATTTTTTATCTATCTTTAAAAAAGGCTAGGCTGGTTGGACAGCGTCTAACTGTGTGAGGTTGTCGGTTTGATTTCCACTCAGGGAAATGATTGTATTTAAATTATTTTCATTTCCTCGTTCCGGTAACGCAAAGCGCGGCGTTGAGTTCCGCCACTCAGTACGCAATGGCTCGAATTCAGTGGAAAGCGGAGTACGAAGTGTCGAAACTAGGTACTTTCTGTCTATTCTGCTACGCAAGATAAGAGCGTGAAGCTAAAAACAAAAAAGGCACTTATTGTACCCTGTACATGTTAGCTTGATCTTTTTGACAGTTGTAAATTTCTCTGATTGACATAACTTTACAATGATGAACATATTATTTTCTTAGTTTACTATTTTTAAAGTGTTATTCCACACTTAAGATTAGAAAACATTTTAAAAAAAACGTATGAAAATTTTAAATGCAGCGGAATTTGAACCCACACCTCTTGTAAACCAGTTTATATGTTTTTTTTTTAAATTTCATATTATTTCCTTTATTGGATGATTTTAAATATTCTAAAAGTATTAAAAATATCGACATAGCACGAAAGTCCCTAAAGATTCCAGCCTTATCAGAAAATTTTAATATAACTAGCCTGTCTGTCAAAAAGATTAAGCTATATATAGCTATCATATAAGGTATACATCGAAAAATTATATGAAAATTATACGAACGAGTTTACTAAATAGTTAAAATCATGAGTTCACGTGGATGAAGACGCAAACAGGCCGGTAGTTGTATAATATATATTTTTTATATTTCACGGTTTATCCCTTGCGGGGTAGTCAGAAAGGATGGAGCTCCAAACGTTACTGTCCCTGTATACCTCTTTCACCTCGTCCACAGATAGATCTCTACATGTCCTTCTCTTACTCGTGGTTTTTACTTGAACTTCCTTTAGTCTCATTGCATTATACGGTGTTTTTGGATGTCAATCAAGATCTTCCCCGACTTCTCGTACTACTTAACCTTGCTTTATAAGTTAAATCTTCCTCATTGTCATCATCTCTTTCACATTTGAATATTCACGCTTACTCTTGCAATTTGCATTTTTTGACTCTAGCTATGATCCGCATATCCAGCAAAGAGAACGCTTTTCTACAGTATTCATCTATCTTTTATTCTTCTTTTCATTTATTTACTTTACATTTAAAAACAATAAATTTAATGTGAAAATTTATTTCATTGTTTATTTACGTTTTCGTATCTATATTATTATTATGGCGATTTTTAGTGATAATAAACCATTAGTATTAGTGGGTTAGTCAGAGACATCCTACTGTTAAGACACTCCATTGAATGTTTTCCGTCTGAAATCTTGACATTACATGTTGAACGGAGAACTCAACGCGGCTGTTTGTCTTACCTGAGCGGAGAAATGAAAATAAATTTTAAATGTTATATAATTGTTCCCCAGGGTGGAAATTGAATTTACAACCAAACACATTTCTACTTAAACAAAACGATATTACGTCTCTATTATACCGTTTTTTAAATTGAAAAAAAAATTGAAAGATAAACAATATCACCCATAATCCAAAATCATATATATAGGTTTGTTACAACTTACTTATATTCTTATCGTCTCCGTAGAGAGATTCATCTATCTTTTATTCTTCTTTTCATTTATTTACTTTACATTTAAAAACAATAAATTTAATGTGAAAATTTATTTCATTGTTTATTTACGTTTTCGTATCTATATTATTATTATGGCGATTTTTAGTGATAATAAACCATTAGTATTAGTGGGTTAGTCAGAGACATCCTACTGTTAAGACACTCCATTGAATGTTTTCCGTCTGAAATCTTGACATTACGTGTTGAACGGAGAACTTACCGCGGCTGTTTGTCTTACCTGAGCGGAGAAATAAAAACAAATTTTAAATGTTATATAATTGTTCCCCAGGGTGGAAATTGAATTTACAACCAAACACATTTCTACTTAAACAAAACGATATTACGTCTCTTTTATACCGTTTTTTAAATTGAAAAAAAAATTGAAAGATAAACAATATCACCAATAATCCAAAATCATATTGAAGTAAATGGAAAAAAAATCGCGTGAAGATTTTTTTTGTATCAAATTGTAGAGTCACTCACTCTGTCCAATTATTTTTTCGCGCGCAAATTTTCGAAGGTCATTTCCGGCGGAAATACTGACATTTTTTGCGTACGTACGTTCTATTTCAAAAAACATTCAAACAACCTTGGGGCTACATTTCAATTACAACTGTTCATCGTTCACTTACTGTTAACCGCTTGCTTCAATTTGCTAACGGCACGCGAGATTTCGCAATTGTGGGTCTGGTGGCGTTCCTAGTCAAAAAATGTTGGCAGATATATCAATAAGTTACTGATAAAATTATATACTGACCTTGATACCGTAGCTAGACTCTTCATATATGATAGAGACGTAACTCCATCGCAGCTTCTTTATAATCTCAACCATTGCTTGGACCTGATAGAAATGTTATTAAAATCAATATATTATTTATTCAAATGAGTTATTTATGTTTTAAAATTTATTTATGTTTAAAAAACCTCTTTTTAATATAAAACTTAATGCACTACAAACTGGGTCTGTACATTTTTTTCCTTATTGTTGTTTATTTCTCATTTGCATATAATTATAATCAGCTACTAAGAGCTAAGACCTATATTTATATTTAAGCGAATTTATTATAATTAAATTTTCTTAATTCGACTGTTATAAGCATTTTCATATCGTCTGTTAATTAACATAAAAATGTCAGTATTGTCAGTCCGATAGGAAGTTACTACTGACTCAGATGGTAGTGCACTAAATACCATTGTGGCACAGTTGCAATATGTCTGGGTGAACTTAATAGTTCTAGATGCAAATTGCAGAGAATTTTGTTATGGTTCTTTTCACCTCCTTTCTTCTTGATTATTGAAAAAAATTACTTTAACGTTTGGTTTTATAATATGTAAAAGAAAGTCTCGAGACAAATCTCGAATAACAAGGTACATAGAACCTAGTGTCAAGACAATCTATTTTCGCTCGTAATTAGTACATTGCCTACTGAGAGGCGGAACTCAACGCAGCATTTTGTCTTAATCTGGTAAAAGTTGGGAAATAATAACAACTTAAACATTCGCCAGAATAGGAATCAAATCCCAAATCAATCACATTTACATTCAGACGCTATCGCTTTGCGCCACTATGACTTTAATATATAAACAAATTAAATATAATATTAAACAAAACACTCTAACATAATAATAAATTCCAAATTTATTACAGTAAGCTTTTATAATAGGTAAAGAGCTTTTCCCTTCGACTTGTACGAGCTTACAATCGACTTTTATAGTACATGGAGCCAATAAATAAAGTACAGACGACAGCTTGTTTCTACTTATATAATCCCCAGAGCATTGTTTGTGGTAACTCAATATATATATATATATATATATATATGAATATGACCACAGACCGAAGTGAACATTTCTAATAAGCATCACTCCATTTTATTATGAAAATTTTTTTTGTCCTACCTTACAGAAATCCTTCACATGCATTCGTTCATTCATTCATTTACAAAATCTTTAACATACATATATCGATTAAATATCAAATTTCAGTATTCTATCCCCAGGGGCTTAGACTGCGTGTTGTCTATTTGACCTTTAGTGATGTATTGTACAATTAGTCTCATATTTTTTTTATTTTACGATTTATTTACAATTATTTTCAATATTACATTCTACAATCTTTCTATATGAATATTATATATATGAATATATATGAATCGGGAAACCATTCAGGTGTATACTAAGTTACAAACTATATTAATATAATTTAATAAATAAAAGATAAAATTTTTACCTGATGATGGTCAGAGGGGATTGTTCTAGTGAAGTACTCGAAGCGCGCCTTATTTGACAGTTCAGGCGACGTCGAGAAGAAAGATACCTGTTAAAACATACATTGTAAGTAATTGCGATATATTTATAACGAAATTATTACTTTATTAAATAATTAAAAAAAGCTTATAAAGTTAAAACTTTTTTGAAAAAACGTATAAAAATTTTTGAACGCAGCGAGTTCAAACCCGCACCTCTTGGAAACCATCCAAGCGCTCTGACCGCTACGTGTCGCAACGCATGGGGCGTTCTACTACCAATTGTGTCGAATTTCTTATACGTTTGTTACAACTTACTTATATTCTTATCGTCTCCGTAGAGAGATTTTTACAAATTTCTACTACTCAAAGATTATTAAGAAACAATCGCTTAACAAGGGAGATTGCTATTTTATTTTAATAGTTGACTATTTTTAAAGTGTTATTCCACGCTTAGGATTAGAAAACGTATTGAAACGTTTTCTAATCCTAAAGTGTTGAATAACACTTTAAAAATAGTTAACTATTAAAGTTCATACTATTAAGCATTGTATGATAATAATTTTATTCTTCATATTTAACTGTATTATAATGTCTCTACATACTTAGTATAAGAAAATATTTAAAAAAAAAATGTTTAATAATTTGTATGCAGCGGAATTTGAACTTGCTTCTTTCGAAATCTATCCAAACACTATGATCGCTCAGTTTCTGTGCTCTACATCCGGCTGGGTTGAAATTCTTAAATGCTTGTTATATTAGAATCTCTGTATATGGATTTTCACAATTTTTTCCTCAAAGATTATTACTAAGAAATTATCTTATGGCAAGAGAAAATGCTATTGAACGAATATTAAAATGTTATTCTTTATATTAGGATTGGAAAACATTTAAAAAAACACATATAAAAACTTGAACGCGGCGGGATTTATATACAAATTATTATACAAATTGTAATCTAAATAATATTTTACTGAATTATATACTACAGGTTGATTTTTCCATGTTAACCTTTATGTGGCGTTGTCGAATACAACCCATGTCAAGTAAAATGAAATATATCGAAATGTAGCGCTACATTTTCTGTAATCTCTGGCTAAATAAAACTTTTTTATCTCGCACAGCAGGCTAGATAGGAAGTATATAATGTCAAGACAATCCGTAGTCCGCTTTCCGCCGAATTCGAGACATTTAGTGTCAAATTGAGGAAGTGAACGCCGCGCTTTGTCCTATCAGATCGATGAAATATAAATAATTGAAATAAAATCATTCCCTCGAATGGGAATCGAACCCACAATCGATCACGTTTACAGTCAAAAACACACTTTACACTACCAAGCTCTTTTATCTTTTATCGGGACAACGTCATCATAACGACTAAAATTCCGAATTTTTTGTATGAAAATACATTTTATTTTTGATTAAATCAATTTGTGTAAAGAAATTCTGAAGCTTTTTATATCTGGTAGGTGTTTATTAATGAGAGTGAGTGAGTAACGTGAGATCATTTATCATCGGCGATTCCCAGGGGCCGGTGGGAATGGGATCGTTATCCAACAGATCATGAAATAACCGTATTTCTTTTGTTAGAATGCGAGTTTTCCTATAAAAGCTGGTGCATGTAACGAATACAGCTGGTTTGAAATTTGGTTAAAAGTTTTTTTTTTTTGATTTACGTTTTTATCTCGTATAGCAGGGTAGAAAGAAAGTACCTAGTGTCGAGACACTCCGTACTTCACTTTCCACCGAATTGAAACTAAACGCCGCACTTTGTCTTACCAGAGCGAGAAAGTGTAAAAAAATTTAAATATAATCATTCCCCCGAGGGGGAATCAAACGTGTTTACATCGATCGTGTTTACAGTCAGATTCTGTCCCACTGCGCCACGACTGATCTCAGTTATTTTTTTTCATTTTACGTATTCCATTTTGCCGGGTGGAGATAAGCTAATGGTGACTGTTTTCCAATTTTTAACTGATAATCATTAGTTTTAAGATTTGACTATTTATTGAAATCGGGAGTCGAATTTTACAAACTGAAATAGTTATTTAGTTGATTTATTAATTTTTACTGAAGTCAGAGACATTAACTTAAGTATGGAGTGCATTTAGCTGTAATAAGGTTCAGATACAGTAAAACCTTTTTACAAAATTATAAATTCAAAGCCAACCTTTGAAGCTCACGTATTTCATAATTATACTTTTAATAGTTTAAAATTAAGCGCTAATGCTAAGGCTTTTGTATGAGTGCTCATTTTTGCAAAAATACATATAATATGTAATACATATGACTAAAATTTTAATTTTATAAATATATAGAACGCAAAGTCGTAGAACAAAGCTAGATTTCTAATAAAGCCCTCATTCTCTTGGGATGATCGGCAAACAGATAAGACATTGGTAAATGTCGCCCAGTTGTAGTTAATGCCCGGAATTTGCTAACTTTGCTTCCAGACATTACTGAAACTTAAAACTTTTAGTAACAGACGGCTTGGGACTGTTATATAATTTTATATAAAAAAATGTAAGTTAAATATTTAATCAAAAATACAAAACTTTAATTAAAAGCTCACTTGGAAAATAACCTTACTTTATGGTGTTCTAAGTAAGAATTTACGTTTATTAAGTAAATAGACATTATGTGTTGACACGCGGAAAAGACGTATTTTGTGTAACTAAATCTGAGAAATGAATTAGAGAAATAATTTTGTAACAAAAATAATTGTAAGAATAAACAAATTTAACATACCTGTGGTATTTTGAATAGCCGCAGTAGATTTGCAACTTGCACAGACGTGACGCTGGATGCAGCACCCACCACGCCAGAAATAACTTTTCTTCTGGCTGTCGCATTGCAAGCGTATTCAGCGTCGTCAATATTGCTTATAGAGCCTGTATAAAAAAACATATCCTATCGGTTATCCTATCTATTGTATTAAAAGAAAAATATTTTGTTATTCATACAGACAAAAACCGTCACATCAAATGTTTGGACAGAAGGTGTAATAGATTTTTTTATAAGAAATGATTATATATTAAAGGCCTTTTATATTATTATTATTGCAAAGAGAAATCAATTAATAAGACCAAAAAACTATATACCTTTAATAAAATCCACCGCCATTTCCAGACCATAAGTGTCTCTGTCACAATCATCTAGAATATGAGCACCAATTGTCATCCCAGGGATGAGGTTCAACTTATGATTAATAATATCTAATGTGTACAACATAGTTTCCAAAGCCTGCACACCTCCTTGCGGCATCACAGGACCACAGGTCATGCTATCAGACCTCTCGTGAACCATCATCAGCCCACCTAAAACCAATTCTCCTTCAATCACCGCCTCTCTCTTAATTGGCCAATGCTGGTGTTTCTTGTCTTTCAACTCTCCCAAATGGTCTTTCGACATATTCATCCATTCGTGTTGTCTTTCCGGAATCATATCATAGCCGACCAGATTTCTGTCTAAGTATTGTCTATCTCTGAAACTGGTGAATGGATCGAAGTAATTGCCAATCGACAAATATGGATCTAGTAAAATTGGGGCTTCAGTCTGCTTATGCCTGTGTCGGTGATGATGCTTTGTGCTTGGGTTGTGGAAATCCTCGTCAAGGGAAACGTCGTGTTTCATTTCTGAATGCTGGAGTACGAGGATAAGCGTTGCGGTCGCCAACCAAAGCTGGCTGGGACACATGTTAGAAAAGTGGCTTTCATACCATCGACGGTAAATACCGTTTACATTGTATTAGAAACATTTTGATCTGGAACAAAGAAAAATATTATTTTAATATTTACTATTTTTAAAGTGTTATTCTACACTTAGGATTAGAAAACATTTTTGAAAAAACGTATAAAAATTTGAACGCAGCAGGATTCGAACTCGCGCCTCTTGGATACCGTCCGCGCACTGACCGCTGAGTGTTTTATTAGTATACCAAGATTAAGTTCGTTGCTACTTTCATATATAGAGAAAAATCGCATTTTTTTCTTTATTTCACGTTAAAAAGACATCAAGTGTAAAACACCAAGGTTTAAGATATAAAACCAAATAGAATATTTATATTATAAATATAAACAAATGATTTGATTAGAAATTATATCTGTAGACATCACTTGCATCAATTTGAAAAGATTGCTGATTGCTTTAGTAGTGTTTTACTATTTAAGTGTGATTTATTTACCGTTTACCACGAGATATTGCTTTTAAATTATGATTCCACTTCTATGATAAGGAAAGATTTAAAAAAAAACACAGCAGGATTTCTATTTTTAACAAAATCGTAAACACTTGGGTGTATTAAGTTGTATGTATATAACGCCACAATGCAGACATTGTTAAATTTTAAAGATGTATGTAGACAGAATAAGATCTTTGATTTTCGCCATTTTTACACATTTTAAATGAAACTATTTAAAACGTATTAAAGAATCCAGGGCAGTACGCGAGGGAATTAAGAAACAGATGGCGGTAGGCTGATTTAATTAATTTTTGTATCAACTAACAGACGAATGCCACCTCAGTCTACCCGCAAGTATGACCATGGACTACTGTAAAGTGTTCGAATTGTCAAGTGTCCAAAAATGTATTTTCAAATACCAAAATATGTGCGATTAATTCTTTAATATATATAGTTTCATTTAAAATACTGACACGTTCTTCGTTTCCCACCAAATTCGAGACATTGCGTGTTGAGTGGAACTCAACGCTGCACTTTGTCTTTCACCAGAGCGAGAATGTGAAAATAAT
The DNA here is from genome assembly GCA_032432895.1 of Dryadula phaetusa. Lineage (NCBI taxonomy): Eukaryota > Metazoa > Arthropoda > Insecta > Lepidoptera > Nymphalidae > Dryadula > Dryadula phaetusa. The sequence goes on from JAOYRS010000038.1 coordinate 8,780,120, forward strand.
TGAATATAATCACTCCCCCGAGTGGGGATCAAATCCACAACCGATCGCGTTTACAGTCAGACGCTGTTCCACTCCGCCACGACCGGCCTCAACTTCCTTTTCATGTTTAAAAAGAAAGCAGCAGTAGTCTCGCATAAGACGGGGTTAAACAAAATTTCCCCTGAGCTGCCTTTTTATTTACATTACAAACAATAGCATTACGAAATTCTACCGCAATTACCTTGAGATTTAAATGCGGCCCAAAATAATATGTACATATATCATATATAATTCGCGATGCCACTTGATATTACTCGGTTGTTTTGAGGAAATGCGAATAAAAGGTTCGACCTTCGTCACATTAAATATCTAATACAAGACAGGCAGGATTAACTGGAACTATATAGAAAAAAACCACCTTATATCTGAATGGTTAAGATCCAAATTGCCTTGTCGGGACGAGCTAAATTTTTCCATCCTTTTCTCCGCGGTAACTAAGGTAAATTATTGATTCTGTAAAGTTGTTTCGGCGATCTTAAATGCTCTCCCATTAAATTTGTACTTGGATCTTTAGACTGGCATTGAAATAGGATATGGTGAGTTTCACAGAGATTCGTCTATACAATTTGTAAGTTGTTTTTTTGTAAGGCTTTTTAATAGAATATTTTATTAGTTTACAAATAATAGACTATATTTGTTAGTATTTTAATACTCTATGTAAATTTAGCTTCATCTCTTATATTTTGTTGTTTAGACTCATTTTCTTAAATTTTTATATTTCAATTAATAATTTTAAAAACGTAACTTTTCATTCTAAACAATTATTACTTATATATAATATATACTTCTAAAACAAGCTTTCTCCTACAAATACATATTTTTTTTAGCTTCTAGCTTGTATCCCGCATAGCAGGGTAGAAAGAAAGTATGGGGTTTCCCAATAAGAACTATATGTTTTAAAATTTAAATAAAACATGTAACATATGTTTTAACTTCGTACTCAATTGCTTTATTTGATAGGAAATTTTATTTTATTTATGATTTAAATAAAATATCGTTCAAATGACCGCCACGACTATTTTTGCACATGTGACTTTTTTTGACTTTTTTCGGCTGGTATGGTCGCTATAGTCGCTCGAATGTTGCGTTCAAGGTCTTGAATCGTAGCTGGTTTATTGGCATACACTTGAGATTTAACATACCCCCACAAAAAATAGTCCAAGGGTGTTAAATCGCATGATGTTGGTGGCCAATTGTGAGGACCGTTGCGAGAAATAACCGACTCACCAAACTTATCACGCAATAAATCCATTGTGACGGTCGCAGTGTGGCATGTTGCACCATCTTGTTGAAAATAAATGTCGTTCGCATCGATTTCATACACTTTAGGAAAAAAATATCGTTCAACATGTCACGATAACGGTCGCCATTGACAGTAACAGTACGGCTTTCATCGTTTTTGAAAAAGTACGGGCCAATGATTCCACCGAACCATAATACGCACCAAACAGTCAATTATTCAGGATGTAATGGTGTTTCATGAACCACTCTTGGATTTGACTCACTCCAGTAATGATAATTCTGTTTGTTCACATAACCATTGAGCCAAAAGTGAGCCTCACCTGAAAAGATGATTTTCCTGTGAAATTCGGTGTCCGTTTCCATCATTTCAAGCGCCGAATCAGCAAATTCATGACGTAATCGATGGTGTGCTGGGTTGAGTTCTTACGCCAACACAATCTTGTATGGATGTAGGCCAAGATCCATACGTAAAATTCGCCAGGTTGTCATTCTGGATAAGCCCAATTCATCAATTCATCATCAGTCGTGGAACGGAAGCATTTTGATTTTCTTCGACACTGGCTGATACGGCGGCAATATTTTCTTCACTACGGCCTGTCCGTTGTCGTGTTGGTGGTTACTATCGTGCAAAGAATATTCACTTTCCAGTTTTTGGATTTTGCGACGTATAGCGAGCTCAGACGGTGCATCATGACGACCATATTTAGCACGAAATGCTCTTTGAGTAGAGACAATACTTCTCGAATTTTGATAGAACATTTGAACAATTTCCAAACATTAAGGTAACGTTAACTTGTTTATGATTAAATGGCAAACATTACTTAATACAAAACAATACAAATGTCGAATGTTAGACAACCAAGATGGCGGCTGTGAGCTATCAAAATCTTATCATTCCTATTGGGAAACACTGTACCTAGCGTCAACACACTCCGTACTTCGCTGTCCACCGAATTCGAGACATTGCGTGTTGATTAGTGGAACTCGAAGCCGCTCTTTGTCTTTACCAGAGCGAGGAAGTGAAAATAATTTTAATTTTATCACACCCCCGAGTGGGGATCGAACCCACAACCGATCGCGTTTACAGTCAGACGTTGTCACACTTCGCCACGACTAATATTTCTTTTAAATTAAGGTGTTTATTTGATAGTAATTATTAGGCCATGTTATGTCTCAATTTCGGTGAAAAATGAATCACGGAGGGTCTTGACACTAGGTAGTATCTATCGACTTATAGCTATGCGGGTTAAAATGCATGGAGCTAAAAAAAATTGGCCATCACTTGTGCACTTAATTGTCAATCGAATGCACGGTTATATATGAATTTTCATTTCTCCGCTCTAATAAAACAAACAGTGGAATGTGGAGCTGCTAAGTTGGGAGCCGACTATCACCTAAAACCTTACAGTCCTCTTTTTAAATCACCATTAATCAGGGCTACAGGAACTACTTCTCCAACCTTCCGTGAATATTGACGGTGGGAGCATGTAAGGCACGCCGAGAAGTCAAGTTTGGTGGGATACCCTCAACGGCCTGTTCGGAGTACGCGAGAGTGATGATCCTCTGGCCTAGTATCTTGGCACTAGGCTGTCTCTACCCTGTTATGCGGGATTAAGCATTAAAATACTTTTTTATATATAGCTTATATAACTATCATTAAAGCCATAGCGAAAACATGGAGAAAAATCATACTCGAAGCGACTGCGCATAGAAATATGAATCTTGGGGAGTGTAGCCCAAAGAGTAAATTTCGTGAAAGTTCTTTATTATGGTTAAAACAGCATTTTATATTCAACACTTGAAACTGATTAAGATAACCGTAACCGAAATTGGTTGAGACAGCAAATCTATTCATACAAATAAATAAAATTGAACTGTCTTTTTTTAATATTAAAATAACAGCTTTAAATGAATTCATATGTGTATACGGTACGTATTTCAAAGTATTTTTTTGTACAACTTTTGTCTGTCTGTTTGTTTCAGCTAATATCTGGTATAGTTAAACTGATTTTAACAGAATTTTCAGTTACTTTTATTTTAGAATTACCAAGTATTGATGCAGAGATTTTAAATAATTAAAAATAGTTTGTATATATAATAATTAAAATAATGAATTACCTTATAATTATTATTTTAGCTTCAACTTTTAACCCGCATAGCAGGGTAGACAGAAGCACCTAATGTCAAGATACTCTGTACTACAGTTTCCATCGAATTTGATACATTGCGTATTGAGTGGCGGAATTCAACGCCGCGCTTTGTCTTACCAGAGCAAGGGTAGTTAAAAGAATTTTAATATAATCGTTTCCTCGAATGATCCCGGATTTATATTAAATTTGTATTTATTAAAGTTATATTTTAATTATCATATACATAAAACGTATTATTATATTATATCATACCATATCAATATAATATTTTTCGATTATGAGAAATTCATGGCATGTTTCTCTAAAAGGGTATGACGGTGATAGAATACTATCCACTATTATATAATACGGTGTCAGTATTAAAGCCGTCTACTTCACTAAGGGAAATTTACTTATATTACAAATGCAAAGAATAACATAAAAAATGTTGTTTTTTTTATAAAAATAATAAAAATAAAATATAATAACAGCTGTATTCTTACTACTATTGTCATTTCTGTTAGTATATAAAATTCCTTATACAAATATATTGGAATTAACTTATTTAACAAAAACCTCCCACTGCTTGACTCGTGTGATTTCATAGTTTACATCATAGTAGATCACTCTAAGATCGCTTGTATATAAAGTTCTTATCTATACATGGCATATATTAAAGAAAAATTATAATAAAGAGAACTTTTTAGAGAGAAGAGAAGAAATTAAATTATAATTAAGACCAAAACCAAAATTATTTTTATTTTTTTTTTGTCTTTGTCAGTGCGTTTGTGTGTGCTTACCTCGGAAACTGTTTAACCGACTTAAATGTAGTTTCCTCTATTATATGCAATTTTTTTTACATTTATTATTGTTTTATTGTTTTATAAAAAAGTTATATAAATTTAAATGTATTTGATTCGACAAAATTATAGCAAGAGGCAAGTCCACGCAAACTAAGAGTCGGGTAATTCAAGTTTTTGAGAAATTACGAGATCTTTGAGAGATCTAGAGGCCGATTGTCGCACGGGGTGATAGCATCTAACTGTAAACGCGATCGGTTGTGTGTTCGATCCCCACTCGGGGGAGTGATTATATTTAAATTATTTTCACTTCCTCGCTCTGGTAAAGACAGGTGATCTTATTACTAATACTTAGGCAACATCTGGAGATAAGACTGTAGCAGATACTGGTTTGACGTTTAAATCAGGAAACGACTATATTGATTGTAAACGCGATCGGTTGTGGGTTCAATTCACACTCAAAGGAATTATTATTTGTTTCCATTTTTCCGTTCTGGAAAGACAAAGCACGGAATCGAGTTCGCCACTCAGCGTGCAATGTTTCCATTTTAAGCGGTTAACAGTCTTGAGATTAGGTTATATTTGATTACCCTGCTAAGCGGGATTAAGTGTGGAGCTGCTTTTAGCTTATTTCAAGATATATAATTAACTAAATATTATATAATACAATAATTTATTTTCATTTTCATAACATACCACCAGATGTACGTGACAATGAAAAATATTAATACATCAACATCGATTTTTACAAATGTGTCACAATTTCCATAGAAATGATATCACAAATGCGCCTTTTATTTCTTACAGAAGGCAAGATTTAGTATTTTCCCAACGAAGTCAATTATTTGACAATTTCACGCGAGACGAAGCTTTCCCCACATTGTGAAACACAATGTATAAAACATGAGTATTTAATGATGTAGAAATCTCAGTGTGGCGTATAGGCCTGGTATGTACCGATACATATATACATATATACGTACATACTTACAATTTACGTATATGTAGTATTTCTTTTTAGTTTTTTTGCATTTTGCTTGTATATATAACTTTGATCAACTATCCACTATATAAAGGATAACGCTTTGAAAAACGGCCAGTCAAATAAGAACACAAAGTGTTATGTGTTCTTATTTGATTTTAAATTTAGTCCAAGCATAGCAAACGAGCGTCCGCTCGTACTACAATATCTCAGTGTCCTTTTAAAAATTGCATATTGCATTGCATAAATTGCATTGCATTGCATTGCATAAGTAACCACCGAAACAGTAAAATTTCAAAAGAAATGTCTTTCTTTGGGTAAGTCCGTACATGTAAGATTCAGTTTAATAGTAATTAAACACATTTTAAATCAAGTTATTAAACAATGAAATACAATTATTTCGGCATTTAGCCAACAAATTGTCCAATGTTGGTCGGTTTGGACTAAGAAATGCATTGGAATGGTTGTTTTTTTTTTTCATTTTATTTATAAGTAACTATTTATAATATTTTTGTTTTATAAGTTTCCTACCGACTTAGTTTTGCAGAATGGATATCTATTGTCGCCCATGAAAGAGGGAAAAAAAAATTGAATTCAAGCAAGAATTCTACAGTATATTTTTATCTATAATATAAAAATGAATCGCTGAATGTGTTACTGAGCGAAAAACTTAAAAACAGTGGGACCGATTTCAGTAGGATTTGAAACGCTTCTTGGATACCGTCCAAGCATTCTGACCGCTAAGCCATGCGTTCTACTACCAGCTGCGTCGATAAATTAAACTGAAATATGAATAGACATCATAACAAGAAATCTGAAATTTTTATTTTCATTGTAGGTGACTATTTAAATATCACACATTTTCATTGTTATTATGTGAATTTATTGTAACTATTATAATAATTAGGTGTTTCATAATTTCCAATGTTTGATATAATATAATTTTCTTTTTATATGAAAAAAAAGGAGGTAAACGAGCAGAAGGGAAATAGTTATTTCGCCCATGGACATACACAAAATCAGAGCTATAGATGCGTTATCGGCCTAGAGATGGAAGTGATTGGTGATAAGGGAAAGTTTAGGTGGGAATATGGGCTTGTTGGCTCTAAGTTGGCTTACATGACATGGAACCGGAACACATCATCAGATATTTGACGGATCGTTTTTATCATGGTAGTGGTTGGAAGCCAGTCGGTTGACAATCTCCTACCACCAAATTATTGGGATACCCGCCTCTTCCGAGACGCTACCCAGCAGCGGCGGGAAATTCTATAATCATTGCAAGATGGTTGATTTTTTTTCAACACTGAATAAAATATCTACTCAACTACAACTAGTATGAATTCCAGTATAAATCTCAAGCCAGTATGAAAACTCTTGAAAAATTAAAAAAAAAACCGTATTTGAGAACAAGCGCAAAACATGTCACAGAACACTTGTTATACTGCTATTGAAAATTTCCGTTACGTTTTTCCGTTGCAAGCATATTTAAATTATGGACATTTAAAAGCCACATCAAAAATACGTACAAGCATTATTGATAAGTTTAATTAAAATACAATTTTGTGTATTTAGGTACTCTTTATAAATGGGATATTATTTCAAAATATAATATAATATAAGGGATTTAAATAATAAATGAATTCCATTTCAAACAAATAAAATAATTTATTTACAATAAATAAATTCCATTTCTCCATTCCATTTATTTACTCTATTTTTTTGTATAATTTAACCAGTTTCTTTTCGAACATCAGTTAAAATGTAAAAATATTTTTAGTGTAGTTATTTACATACTTGAATCACCCTGTGGCTATTATAACATTGTTTATCAAACAAACTAATGATTTCAATATATTAAAATATTTTTTCTACTGAAATTATACTAAAATAATCTTTGTGTTAAAAGCTTCTGAAATATATTTTACGTGCATATTAAAATTACGTAGGTCATGAAATAAGAGATTTATTTGTTTAATTTTGAATTGGAGAGTTCGGGTCGTCTACATTTAGCTTAGAGGCCGGTAGTGGCACAGTGGTACAGTGGTACAGCGTCTGATTGTACGCGATCAGTTGTGGGTTTGATATCCATTAGGAGGAATGTTTATAATTAAATTATTTTCGCTCTAGTAAGACTAAGCGCGGCGTTGAGTTTCGCCACTCAACACGTAATGTCACAAATTCAGCGGAAAGCGGAGTTCGGAGTGTCTTGACACTAGGTACTTCCTATCTACTCTGGTATGCTGAATAAAATCTTAAAGCTAACAATATAGCTTTAATAAATTAGTCTTTTAATTTTTCAATTCCAATGTATTTATTCGTTAGATGGGACTCAATTGGTTTTTTGTGAACACTTGTTTGCTATCGTGTTTGTTTCATTTAATTAAATCGTTTTTTTTTCTTATTTACCTTACTTACGTCTGTTGTAAGACACTTCTTTCATTAGCCATATTTAGAAAATAAAAAAAAAAAATAGAAAATCGTAACTTATCGCTAACATCACCTTACTTATTCCGTTTAATGAATTCGAAAATGCTGTTAAAAACATACATATGTACCAATATATTTGTATAAATGTAGTTATAAGTACGTACGTATAAGAAAGTAGGCAGAGAGAGTCTAGTGCAAAGTCACCCCGCTCTCAGCTATCAGCTCCTATTATGACAATACCAAATTGTATTTTATGAATCGTGATAATTATATAATTAAAATTTTCACAGATTAAGTATAAATTTTAATAAAAAAAAATGAGTAAAATATATATTTTAGAGGGCTCCGGTACGTTATATATTGTCATTCTTATAAATAATTGTGTTTAGCCTTTCGGACGTAAGTCCAACTAATTTAGCTGTTTTTTGGCTTGTTGGCTCACAAAATAAATAACAATACAAGTGCATGGAAATAAGGAAAAGTACAATCGTGATACAAACGATTGCATCATTTTATGCTTTCTCTTTTGGTATTTGGATTCCAAAATGGCATGATTTTTTTATAGAAAAAGGAGTCAAACGAACAGAAGGGCCATGTGACGGTAAGTGGTCACCTTCGACTATGGACATCTATAACATTAGAGTTGTAGACGCGTTGTCGGCCTTGAGATGGAAGTAAAAGGAGAAGAGGGAAAGAATGGGTGGGATTAGGGAAAGTTGACTTATATGACATCAAACTGGAACATATCATCAGATATTTGGTGGTTCGTTTTTGGTGATAGTGGTCGCGAGCCAGTCGGAGGATTTACCTCCTATCCCCAAATAACTAGAAAGAAAGAGATACTTGCTGGATTGTTTCTTTGTTGAAGAAAAAGAAAAAAATAAATGTATTATAATCTAGACATTTTTAAGACCACAATTTACAGGTACAAAATACATGTAAATAAGGAAAAGAAAAAACATATTACAAAAGATTTTATTAAGCTTCACGCTTTTCATGCCGCATAGCAGTGTAAACAGACAGTACCTAGTGTCAAGATACTCCGTACTTCGCTTTCTACCGAATTCGAGACATTTTATGTTGAGTGGTGGAACTCAACGCCGCACTTTGTCTTACTACCACTCACTCCTTTGAGTGGGGATTGAACCCACTACGCTGTCCCACTGTGCTACGACCGGCCACTATCGACCTCGGCCTTTAAATATATTATATACATATTACAAATGAGATAAATAGATCGATGCAAAGATAGACGAAAAAATAGAAAGTAAATATGGAAGAACTTCAATTTTATAATGATGAAAAAATCACTCCCACGTAGTTGTCCAATAAAATAAAATAAAAGTTTTTTTTCCATATTTACATTTTTGAATCGTTAATTAACATAAAAGTGTAAACCGGAAGCTAGCACCGGAAGTCAATTCTTACACAACTATATATAAATATACTTTATACATATTATATTAGGTGTACAAATAAGTTTCCGCGGTTTTTTATAAAAAATTAGGTATTTATTGTGAAGGAACAGTACATTACGTTTTATTTAAAGTATTTTCCATCATTTGCCACTACTTTTCCCCATCTTTCTGGCAACATTCGGATACCCCGTCGAAAAAACTCTTCATCTTTTGACGCTATCCACAAATCTATCCAATTTTTGGTGTCTTCATATGATGTGAAGCGCTGCTCAGACAGACCATGTGCCATCGACCGGAACAGGTGATAATCGGAAGGGGCTAAGCCTGGTGAATACGGCGGGTGCATTATCGTGTAAAAGAATAATTTTGTCGTGTCTGGAGTAGTAATGGGCGCGTTTTTCCTTAAGTGCCCGACTCAATCTCATCAATTGTGTTCGGTAGAGAGCTCCAGTAATGGTTTCGCTTGGTTTCAGCAATTCATAATACACGACACCAAGCTGATCCCACCAAATACACAGCATAAGTTTTTTTCCATGAATATTCGGCTTAGCTGTCGATGTTGATGGTTCGCCGGGCTTAACCCATGACTTTCTCTTCTTTGGATTATCGTAGTGAATTCATTTTTCGTCACCAGTAACTATACGATGCAAAAAACTCTTTTTTTTATTCCTGGCAAGCAGCATTTCACTCATGCATAATCGGCGTTCAACGTCTCTCGGCTTTAGTTCATATGGAACCCAATTTCCTTGTTTTTGAATCATTCCTAACGATTTTAAACGATGTGAAATTGCTTGTTGAGTCACTTGTAATGTAAGTGCAAGTTCTTTTTGCGTTTGGGACGAATCTTCCTCCAATAGTACTTCTAATTCCATGTCTTCGTACACTTTCGGCCTTCCACTGCGTTCTTTGTCCTTCACGTAAAACTCAACTTTCTTAAACTTTTGAAACCATTCCTGACAACTTCTCTCACTTAAAGCAGCTTCACCATATGCTTCTAGAAGCAATCGATGCGCCTCAGCTGCAGATTTTTTCAAATTAAAGAAGTAAATCAAAAGTTCCCGCAAATGATGCTTATTGGGCACAAAACTTGACATTTTTGCACGAAAAAAATTACGTGATGCCGATACGGAATCACTAGTACTTTAAGGTTATGGTGTTGCCGGATGACGGAACTTGGGATATTACGTTTTACATCTGACAATTTCTCCAAAACCTTCTGGTGGGGCCATCTTTTGACAAACCGCGGAAACTTATTTGTACACCTAATAACTTAAATAAAAAGATAGTCGAATAAATAGATAGATAGAAAGACACTGTACACTTTACATATTGATTATAATAATATGATATTATGTGGTGTAAAACAACAAGAAATCAAAAAAGAAATAATAAAAAAATCAAACTAAATAACATACATATAACATAGGCAAGTGCGGTAACGTTAAGTGCGCAGCCTCTAGGCAATTTTCCAAACATTGGCTTTTATAATTCGTAAAGAACCCTTATCTTTCATTAGAGATAGGTACAGCCGGTCTAATGTCTTAAAACGCTGATGTCAGGGACTTAAAATTAGCATTGTTATCTCTACCTACCTGTTTTTGTATCTTGACTGATTTTATGATTTTAACTTGAAAGTGTTGTAATAATTAACTTTTTATTACAATAATGTGATCTGTTCAATATGAAATTTTGTATTAAAGTTAGTGTGTGTTGGTGTACTACGACTTCAGCTATTTGCGAGAGAAAGTTCCACTAAAATTGGTCCATCCATTCTAGAGATTACGCGGAACAAACAAACAAATAAAAACCGTAAAAAAATATTATTTTGATATATGTATACATGTATATACATACATATATATATGTATGTATGTATATATATATATATATATATATATATATATATATATATATAATAAAAAGTGGTTATTTTAATATTACAAACAGACACTCCAGTAACAGAATATAAAATATATTTAAAATAAAACCAAAGTATTTTTTTCCATACTGACTCCATATGTATGTATATGACATATGTACACACATACGTGTACGTATGACATATACATACATATGGATACTACGTCGCGATATGTCTCCTGGTAAAATCAATTAAAACCATTAAAATTTAATATAAATATTTAAATTCACTAGCAGATTTATAATATTGAAAAATATTCAACAATTACAGGAAATAAGGAGCTTTACTCCGCATAGCAGTGTAGTCAGAGGCAACATAACAGGGTGTCAAGACTGCTTTCCATCAAAAATCTAGACATTGTGTACGTGGCAAACTCTACGTCTTAACAAAGCAGATAAATTAAAATATTTTTTACACACACATATATATATATATATATATATATATATATATATATATATATATATATATATATATATATATATATATATATATATATATATATATATATATATATATATATATATATATATATATATATATATATATATATATATAAGAAAAAGCGTGGAGTTTATCACTCCCACTCTTCATTCTGCACATTGTGTCAGTTTGGTGCGAAAAGTTGATAACGAAGTGTTTTGACACTAAGTTCTCTAGTAAAAAGACAAACTGCGACTTTTACCACTCTATTTCTTAACATAGGCTAATATAATAGACAGAGATATAGCTCACTAAATATTCCTTAATAAGAAGATAATAACTTATAAATGTTTCAAGGGTAGCGCCATATAAATTGACACAGGTGCGTAGAACTGTATATTTGTTCTGTAACTAAGTGTGAATAACGAGCGGTCGGCTTTCAATTCCAACCGTAGGATTGATCCCTCGAGGTTAATTTTTTTTTTTATTTTAATATATTTATGAGGCGATATTAGAAAAATGGCTTTTTATTTCACCGCGTAGAATTCGAAATCTCTAAGTCTTTTTACAATTCTAAAATTAAAACCAAGTTACATCTTATTATAACAGCAATTTGCTGTGAAAGTCTCATTAAAATCGGTACTGCCTGTTTAGAGATTAAGTCCACTTAATACAAATATACATACAAAAACAAACACACAGAAATAATTAAAATTGTTATTTTGATATGTACTGTTTATAAATACATATGCATTCAATAATAAAAATTTTATGTTAATATTACAAACAGACACTCCAATATTATTTATATGGATTTCAATAATTTTATCAATGTAATTTTAACTAAGGCAGCGAGATTCAAACCCTCGCTTCATGGAAACCGTCACAGCGCTCTGACCTCTAAGCCATACGTTCTATTCATTTTTTTCATGTTACGTAAAAAGCTAATAGTATATTGTAAAGCCAAAATTTAAATTAGAGGCCCGTTATGACGCATCGGGATAGCTTCAGACTGCAAAACGTGACTGACTGTGGGTTCGATCCCCACTAGGGGGAGTGTTTTTATTTAGAATTATTTTCAGTTTCACGCTCTGGTAAGACAAAGTGCGGCGTTGAGTTCTGCTATTCAACACGCAATGTCTTGAATTCGGTGGAAAGCGATGTACGATGAGGTAAGTATAAATCAATATTTAAAATAAATACCTTAGAAGGATTTAGTAAATCTCAATAGAAACAATACTTAAATCCAGCTTCAAGCTCGTTGTGAATACATTTGCTATTTAAATATAACGTGATATTGAAGAGCTTTCCACTTTCATACAACATTTTCAAATATTTCTTAGAGTCACCTGTTTTCAGTTGCAACATGATACACGGTGGTTGTCAGTTCAATTCCCATTTCGAGATATGTTTATTATATAATTCATATTATCGCTCTAATAAATGACGTATCATTGTTCGCCATCCAATGTCTTGACACTTGGTTGTCTGACCCTGCTATGTCTGATATGAACATTAAACAATATGATCTGAGTAATGCAACTCAACGCCACGCTTTATTCAAACCAATACAAGAAATTACATGAAAACATATAATTATTTTAAACAATTCGAATCCACAACCATGTCTTAAAACAAAGGCAATTTTAAGCATTTTGTTTACATAAAGAAAACGCCAGCTAGCTATATGTATATCGTTAATCCTGCCATATTATCCTATTGAAGGGGATTTTACTCGCATTGTAGATCTATTGTTTGCAATGTCTAAAGGAAATGTAAGCCGGGACTTATTAGCGCTTTTAGATTAAGGAGAACAGAGGCATAGAGAAAGTAAAGATTAACAATTTATTATTTTTTTTTTTTCACCATAGCGAGGAAGTGAAAATAATTTAAACATAATCACTCCCCCGAGTGGGGATCGAACCCACAACCGATCGTGTTTACAGTCAGACGCTGTCCCACTGCGCCACGACCGACCTCAACAATTTATTATATATACAATAAAATGATTTATTTGAGACCTTCGTTTCTTAGTCGGCCGTTGTCTGTTATAGATGCGATTGGTTGCACGTTCGATTCCTATTTGGGATAGTGATTGTATTCAAATTTCCATATGACCACTCTGGTGAGATTTATTGCGGCGTTAAGTTCTGCTACTTAACACGCAATGTTTTGAATTCGAGCAGGATACGGCGAAATGAGTGTTCTGACATTTCCGTCCTCTGTGACATTTTGCTATGCAAGATAAAACGTGAAGTTGCTTTTTTTCTATATCTTTTGAGTTTTAATACTAACATATTCTTCAAAAGACATAGTTTTTGTTCTTCATACATTTCATAAATCGAGAATTCTTAAAAGATATCCATTTTAGACCAAGTTGGTATCCCTAGGCCATAGACAGTCTATCTGCTATCGTAAATATGTTTCTTATAATAAGCATTTTTCATTTCGTCGTCTGGTTCGTAAAATATTAGCTTGGGATATTGCTGTTTTAGCGCCCTGTCCTCTCAACTCGGCGGATGTAAAAATATGACGTTCCCGATATATTTGTTTTAAGGAATATTTTGATTTTGCTGAAGAAAACTACTTACTTTCTCATACAAAGTAAATATTTGAATAAATTTTATAATGAATTTTTCAGTACTTCTATGAAATATCATATAATTTATTCTTTATTACAGATTGAGTAGTAGACACCTAATTCTACTATTTCTAGATATTCTATTAATTTAGCGGATGTGTGGCGTAACTAAACGCCGCTATATGTAATTTTATATCAATTAAAAGCAATGAAAATAAAACAATCTTATTTAAAAACTATATTATGCTTAGAAGAAAAAGTCTTAATTCTAATTATTCTAATATTCTTGTCAATTATGTACATTTACTTAGAGATATATAGTATAAAAAAAGGATTGAGACCGGTCAAAGAGTGGCGTTGAGTTCCACCACTCATACTGCAATGTTTTGAATTCTGTGGAGAGCGTAGCGCGGAATGTCTTGACACTAGGTACTTCCTGTCTATCGACCTGTCTAAATATAGACCTAGTCTATAATGTAATTAAATTTAATTAAAAAAAATTTAGATACTTACAAAGAATAAATACGCAATATATATAATTATTTATACAAAATTATTTGCAAATAATTTAATTTTATAAAAACGCCTTTCCGCTGTCACGTAAATAACTTGAGTTGTTTAGGAGCTCGTTTAATTGAAGAGTCACTTGTGGTTGATTTCTTTGTAGAATGGCAAATGAGATCCTTTTGGGACTAGATTTTCTTAATAAATTGTATTATTAAATATTTTTTGCCGGTCGTGGCGCAGTGGGACAGCCTCTGACTGTAAACCCGATCGGTTGTAGGTTCGATTCCCACTCGTGGGAGTGATTATATTTTAATTATTTTCACTTTGTCGTTCTAGTAAGACAAAATGCGACGTTAAGTTCTACCACTCAACGCGCAATACGTTGAATTCCGTTGATAGCGAAGTACGGAGTGTCTTGACACTAAGTATTTTCTGTCTACGCTGCTATACATATACGCGGGATAAAAGCGTGAAGCTAAAAAATATTTTTTTTGCATTCGTGATATAATATTTATTATTGTTTGTTAAAGGCTTGGTTGTCATTGTTATAATTATATATGGAAATGACTTAGAATTAGCTATTTTTGGGTTTTTGTTTCCATGATTAATAATATCTTCGATTTCCATGATTTTTACACATTTTAAATGAAACTGTTTTGAATGGATTAATCGCGTATATTCTCGTATTCGAAAATACAATTTTAAATACTTATCTACCTTTGACCACGGACTACTCCAGTGTTCGAAACGTCGAGTTTATAAAAGTCTATTTTCGAATACCAAAATATACGTGATTAATCCGTTTATAATAGTTACATTTATAAATGAATGTGTTATTTCGATTTAATGTGATATTTAAAAAAACAGTTCTCTTTCGAAAGTTGATGCACATGTTTACTACAAATTTTTTTTAGCTTCACGCTTTTATCCCGCATAGCGGAGTAGATAGAACGTAATTAGAGTTAAGACACTCCGTACTTCGCTTCCCAACGAGTTCGAGACATTGTGAGTTGAATGGCGGAACTCAACGCCGTAATTTATCTTTACCAGAGCGAGGAAGTGAAAAAATTTAAATATAATCACTCCCTCGAGTGGGAATCGAACCCACAACCAATCGCACTTGTAGTCAGACGCTGTCCCACTGCGCCACGACCGGCCTCATTGAAAATACCGAAATTATAATTATCTTTATTAATATTATATATTGATATTTTTTATGTACACTGACTTGGTTTTTTTAACTAAAATATGATATTTAGAATGGATCTATGAACACCTTTCTTGATTTGAATGAGTTTTCTAAAACTGATTATCTGAGGCGTATATCAATCAATATATAAATAACATTTTATTGATCTAATACAAAAATATATAATTTGAGCGAAAAAATATTCACCAAACATTAAAAAAAAATTACACACATTTTTAATTACAATTATTTTTTACATATTATTTTTAATTATTTTTAAAAATAATTGTAATTAAAAATTACACACATTTTTAATTACAATTATTTTTTACATATTATTTTTAATTATTTTTAAAAATAATTGTAATTAAAAATTACACACATTTTTAATTATAATTATTTTTTACATATTATTTTTAATTATTTTTAAAAATAATTGTAATTAAAAATTACACACATTTTTAATTACAATTATTTTTACATATTATTTTTAATTATTTAATTATTTTTTACATATCATTTTTAATTACAATTAATTTAATTACATTTTTAATTTATATAATTTCACAGTAATTTCGTTTCTGTAAAATATTTACGTACACTTAGATCGTAAAGCGTGCGAAATATTAAAAGTTAGCTGTCAAAGTGTATCTAACTACAAGGTTCTCAGCGGGCCTATAAAAAAATCTGGACCAAATTCTATGTTACAACAGATGGTGCCGATTCACAGTAATATCACGTAACTAACTAGTTTGCGTTCGATCGCCTTCAAGATTTAGGATTTTAGTTATGAATCTGTATTTTTTTTCTTTGTTTTTGAACATGTTTATTGTTTATTCAAGGCAAAATTATAATATGAAAACTCCTCACTCTGGCAAGATAAAAGTGCGGCGTTGAATTCCGCCTCGCAAATATTTCAAACTCAGCGGAAAGGCAATTATGGAATGTCTTAACGCTAAGTACTTTCTGTCCACCCTGCTATGCGGGATAAAAGCGTGAAGCTAAAAAAAATTAAAATAAATAAAAAAATGTAGTGTAAAAGTATTGGTTTTGTATTGTTTATCGTTGTCACGTAAAATTTGCGTTACCTAGCAACGTAAATCGTTAATAAAATTTTTCAAATTATTATTTTAAAATGAGATATGTCACCGATTTTGTCCGCATGGAATTAAATATCTCTGAATCGTTATTGTATAATTCTAAAATAAAAATACATTAATTTAATCCTTATTACAGTTGCTATGTACCAGTGAAACTCCCATCAAAATAGGTACAGCCATTCCAGAGATTAGCCAGAACAAGCAAACAAACGACAGTCAAACAAAAAGTATAAAAAAATACTATTTGAAACAAATTCGAATCCTAAATTCTACATAATCAATGATATTATAATTTATATAAATATTATTTTGTTTTAGTTATGTTTATTTTTTATTCAAGGCAAAATTAGTGAGGCCGGTCGTGGCGCAGTGTGACAGCGTCTGACTGTAAACGCGATCGGTTGTGGGTTCGATCCCCACTCGGGGGATTGATTATATTTAAATTATTTTCACTTCCTCGCTCTGGTAAAGACAAAGAGCGGCGTTGAGTTCCACCACTCAACACGCAATGTCTCGAATTCGGTGGAAAGCGAAGTACGGAGTGTGTTGACACTTGGTACTTTCTGCCTACCCTGCTATGCGGGATAAAAGCGTGAAGCTAAAAAAAAAACAGACACCAATTTTATTACAAGATATATTGCATTATTTTTTTTATTTACAGATATCTTATTATATTATTTCTTATTTTATAAATATAAAAAAAAATACTTGAAAAACATCTATAGGCGTAACACGTCATTCAGATAAAACGCGAAATAAATGTATCCGAGTAGGAAGCATTATTTCACCCTAAATCGAGTTTAAATGTACCGATACGATTATCCGTACATCTCCCGTAATGTATGGCGGCATATCGGGATTTCGTCGATATATTCACAATAATTAACTTAATAGTTAAAATGTTGTTTGAAATGTCTTTAAAATCTTTGAAAGTAGTTTAAGTTCGAGTGTAATTTGATATAAAAGAAGAAATATTTTAGATTAAATTAGTTGTAACAAACGTATAGGAATTTCAACGCAGCATTCCGGATGTAGTACGCGTGGCTTAGCGGTCAAGGCGCTTGGACGGTTTTTAAGAGGAACGTGTTCGAATTTTTATACGTTTTTTCTAAAATAACAAATATTTTATTTCATAGATTCATATTCGTGATTTACTCACGTACACGCCTCTACAGAGGCCTCTTTAAAACGAATTATCTAAACTTCTTTAATAAACTATTGTTTAATTAAATAGGCTATAGAAAACATTTTAAAAAACGTATAAAAATTTGAACGCAGCGGGATTCGAACCCGCGCCTCTTGGATACCGTCCAAGCGCTCTGACCGCTAAGCCATGCGTTGTACTACCAGCTGCGTCGAAATTCTTATACGTTTTTGTTACAACTTATTTATGTTGTTAGCAACTTTGTACAGAGATTTTTACAAATTTCTACTACTTAAAGATTATTAAGAAATAATCGTAAAACAAGAGAGGTTGCTATTTTATTTTAATATTTACTATTTTTAAAGTATTATTCTACACTTAGGATTAGAAAACATTTTTGAAAAAACGTATAAAAAAAAGCCGAATCCCGCTGCGTTCAAATTTTTATACGTTTTTTCTAAAATGTTTTCTAATCCTAAGTGTGGAATAACACTTTAAAAATAGTAACTATAAATAGGCTATTTACAAGCAACTTTAAATCATTTATACTGACATTGACAAGTGTCAGTATTGTCAGTCCTACAAGAGGCCATCACCGGCTCGGCTATGGCTTATCGTTGTAACGTAAAATTTGCGTTGCCTAGCAACGTCAATCGTGAATAAAATTTTTCAAATTCAATTCCACACAATAATATTATATAATATTAATTCATAGAATAATGTAGTTATTTCAACAATATATTTTTAATATTAATTTTAAATTTCTTTGGCAGCAGATCGGACATTGTTTATGAAATTTACTTCAATTTTTCATACTTTCTTATTGGAAAGTATAAAAATTTGAATTCATATATATTATAAAACAACCCAAAGATTTTTTAGTGACTTGCAATATACCATATCGATAATACGTCATGAGCATCGATAGTTTAAAACTTAATATCTTACAAGCTCTTAGCTTTTTTGACCTCAAGGGATGCATTCCGTAGGACGACGCCCACGCTTCGTTATAAATTTTTAAAATTTCTTATATTTCCCGCTGGAACTAAAGTTTGCAGGGTTTTCCGTTTGAACTAGTGGTATTATATATTATTTTAGCTTAACGCTTTATACCGCTCCAGTAGCCAGAGAGAACCTAGTATCAGGACAC
This sequence comes from Dryadula phaetusa, assembly GCA_032432895.1. Classification (NCBI taxonomy): domain Eukaryota; kingdom Metazoa; phylum Arthropoda; class Insecta; order Lepidoptera; family Nymphalidae; genus Dryadula; species Dryadula phaetusa. The sequence continues at coordinate 8,799,175 of JAOYRS010000038.1, forward strand.
TCAGTTCTTTGTTTTCCACCGAAATTGAAATTGGGATATTGCATGTTGCATGGCGAAACTCAACGACGCGTTTTATCTTAACTGAGTGGGGAAAGAAACGAAAAGAAATAATAAAATATATCTTTCAGTAGATACACCATGTAATGCAATGGGGAATTCCCGTACCATTCGCATTTACAAGAACACTGCATAATACAAAATGCAAGCCAATTTTAAGCTCCCAGTGTGCTTTTCATAATAATTTATCCATTCACTTAATGTCAAACGCAACACCTGCATATACAAGCTCTTGTTACAGAGCTTAAAGCTAACACAAAGCTTTTACTATCCGTGTATTTCTAATATTATATTCATTTTAATATGGCAAAGTATAATTATAATTTAATAATTACTTAAATATTTTTATTTAAGTACAGAATATATTTAAAATAATTTTGTAAATATTGCTTAAATAGACCGATCGCAGCGCAGTGGCGCAATATCTGACTGTAAACGGTTATGGGTTCGTTTTCAATTCGGGGAATTGATTATATTTAAATTATTATTTTAATTTTCTCGCTCTAGTAAAATAAAGGGCGGTGTTGAGTTCGGCCACATATTTTTACACTAGGTAATTCTTGTTTGCCCTGTATTTGTTTTTTTTTATTATTTTTATAAGCAACACGCTTTATGTCACATAGCAAGGTAGCAAGCGATATTAGATATTGAGTTGAGAACTTGACGCAGAGCTCTTTCACCAAAGCCAAGAAATCAATGTAAATGATTTAAAAAGGATTAATCACGTATTTTGTTAAATACAGCCAGTCTATCTCTGACCACGGACTACTGTAAGGTGTCCGAAACGTCGGATTTTCAAAAAAATATATTTTGGAATACCAAAATAAACGTAATTAATCCATTTAAAATAATTTTATTAGTTACTTATAAATCATTGAATAAATAAAAATAATAATCAAGTTATCACTAACAAAAGAAAAATGGTATAAAATAAGAAAAAAGTAGATGTTGGAAGTAGTGTATGTATAATTTTTTTTTCCCATTTCACATGTATTTTGACCTGAATTTCAGAGCTTACAGACTTAAAAGCTTATAATTGTCAGGTGGTTTGAGCCATACTTGACATATATATCAAGTGTCTTTCAAAATAATATTTTAAGTGTCATTTGTTGTCAACAGCGGCTGACTGGAAGAAATATTGTGGTTCTGGGTTCGATTCTCACTCGGCATATTGATATTTTCAAAGGAAAGTTTTTACAAATGTAATATCATTTGTAAAGATACAATATTTGTGATGAAAAAATAAATAAAAAGAATAAATATATTTTTTAAAATAGTATAGGCCGGCGTAGCGCAGTGAGACAGCGTCTGTAAACGCGATCGGTTGTGGGTTCGATCCCCACTCGAAGGAGTGATTATATTTAAATTATTTTCGCTCTGATAAAAGACAAAGTACGGCGTTGAGTTCCACCACTCAACACGCAATGTCTATGAATTTGGTGAAAAGTGAAGCGGAATACGGAGTGTCTTGTCACTAGGTACTTTTTGTCTACCCTACTATGCGGGATAAATACGAAATAGTCCTAATACATCCTTTGTACTATATCAAGTAAAGAGTAACATATGTATATCTAGACTATTATAAATAATTTGGATGTCTGACGGTTATGGTTCTAGGTTCGATACCCATTTGGGGGAACGGCATATATATCTTTTTCTTATTAAGTGTGAACTTAGAATTTTGATATTTCAAAGATTATTTTATAATATTTTGACATTAAATAATAATTTTGACATTAAATAAAAATTTGACATTAAACAATAATTACTGACATTAAAAAAATAGGAGTCCCGCCGAGTTTCTTGCGCCAGTTCCTCTCAGGCATTCAGCATTAACAGCTTCTCAGGCAGTCAGTCTGAGGCATTAACTTTAGTGAACTGGTGGTATATCATTTGACGTTCAAAAATAAATCACGTAACCTCTTACGTTGAATATACTTAATTGATTTTTACTTTGGCTTTGATAGTTCTAAGTCAAAGACAAAGAAAGGCAATAATCTCTTTCTTCATTCTCATTATTATTCCAATGACTTAATTTAAAATACATATATTAAGTTCAAATGGCATTTCCTTTATTATTCATATTTAAATATAGTGATTCATATTTAAATATAGTATATAGTGGTAAGACAAAGCGCGGCGTTAAGTTCCGCTACTCAATATTCAATGTCTTGAATTCGGCGGAAAGCAGATTATGGAGTACCTTAACACAACGTATTTCATGTCTAACTTACCATGCGGGATAAATGCGTGAAATATATATAATAGCAAGAAAATATTATGTATAGCGTATAGAAAGAATTTCCACCGCAGAAGCCATTCTTATCATTGTATATATATATTTTGAAGAAGCAATCACGCTTTCATCCTGCGTAACAGGGTAGATACGACGTACCGTATGTCAAGACAATGTGTACTCCCCTTTTCGTTAAATTCGAGACATTGCGTACTGAGTGGCGGAACTCAACGCCGCGCTATATTATACCAGAGCGAGGAAATAAAAATAATTTAAATGTAATCAGTCCCCTGAGTTGAAATCGAACCTACAACCGACTGCATTTACTGTCTACAGTCTGTCTCACTGTGGCACCACCGGCCACACGATCACAACACTTCTTGGCACACACACACACACATATATATATATATATATATATATTACTATTTATGACTAACACGTAACGATAAATATACCCAAAAGGTATACGTGTGTATTTCAATAGCGCTATTCACTCTTAAGCGATATGATAACACTGTCGGTGACGTCATTTTTACCGGCAATTCGGGTACAATTTTGGAGAACACAACATATAGCTTAGATGAGTAAAAACTAACCGACATCAATAAAGAAGCAACTTGTCCAAGTTAAATTATTTTAAACGAATATGTAGTATGTTTTTGCAGTTTAAAATATAGCTCAGTTAGATTTTAAACTGCAAAAACATACTAGATATATAATAAGATCTTTGATTTTCAAGCAGTTTAAATGAAAGTCTTTGAAAATTTGCATAAGAAACAGATGGCGGTAGTTTGATATAATTAATTTTTGTATCAACTGACAGATGAATGCCACCTCAGACCACGGACTACTGTAAAGTGTTCGAAAAATGTACTTTCCAATACCAAAATTCACGATTAATCCGTTTAAAATAGTTTAATTTATAATGTAGTAAAATACAACCTAGTGTCAAAAAATCGATACATCGTGTGTTGATTGTCGAAGTTAATACCGCATTTTGTATATCCAGAACGGTAAAATGAAAATAAATGTTAAATATAATTATACACCAAATTGGAAATCGAACCCATATCCGGCCAGGCGCGGTCCCACTGCGCCAGGATGACCTCTTAGGCTCGTGTTTTTTAGTTTCGGATATTTTATGTAAAAAAAAATAGTAGTTACGACAGTCTACGTGTGACTATGAACTACTGTAGTTCAAAGCGTCGAGTTTTCTATGAATTGTATTTTCAAATTCGAAAATTCTTATAATAGCTTATTTGAATATATTTATTATCCCGCATAGCAGGATAGACAGAAAGTGTCTAGTGTCAAGCCAAAAAAAAAACTATCCCACATTCCAAATACATATATGGACAAAATAATAAGAAATTTGGCATTTTTAAATTTAAACGAAAATCGATAATATTTTTTAAAATAACTTCTAGATTCTTGAGATAATTCTTGAAATAAATATAATACATTTTACGATAAAAGCTTGCTTGGTTGGAATATAGTGTGGTCTACCATATTTTTATTCTATTTTCCATGGTGTGAAGATCCCATTGACGCGTTGACACCGCGTTGCCTTGGCAACGTATGTGTCACTTTATATAAATGTGTATGTCAAGCATATAGTAGTGTAAGTTATATTTATTGTAATAATTTAATATATTTTTATGTATAATTTTTAAATAATGTTAATATTTTACAATCTTTGTCTATATAAACTATAAATGTGCTAAATTTGCACCACTGTACTCGCAATGTCTTAATTTGGGCGGAAAGCGAAGTATAGAGTGTTTAAACACTAAACACTGTCTATCTACCCAGTTATGCGAGATAAAAGCGTAAAGAAAAAAGAAAAAAAATCAAAAGTACACACAATATGATATAATAATAAAATTGACAACCCTAAATACAACCCTCCATAGAATCATGTAGAACTAATTAAACTGTTTTAACCTAGAAATTGTATTCAACATACGTACAGCGCAACTGTTTCCATTGTTCATACGTATAGCTACACAGTACAACTGGTTACGTAATCTCGTGCCTGTAACATAAACGTAAACGTAACAATCACGTTAATATGAATTTCGATGCTTTTACTAGGAGATTGTTGGCCGTAAAGACTTGGAAATGGGCATACTTGGTGTACGGTATTCTAATAGGATTCATTGAATAGGATTGTCTGTTTGTTGAAATATTTGTTTATATATATATATATATATATATATATATATATATATATATAAAAGTTTCTTTCTACGTTGTATATATAGAGTATCATATTTCTCTGCTTTTCATTTCCTGCTTGTTTAATAAGTAAAGAAGTAAAGCGTTAAAGTACAGAGAAAACTTTGCCCAGGGATCTTGAAAATACAAAGTTGTGTGGATTTAATCTCAATAAAACCACGATTAGAATCGAACCCAGAATCCATCGCGCTTATAATCAAATATTTTCCCACTGTGCCACAATAGTCTTAATATATATTAAAACATAGTTATTATAAATATTTATAAGTTATAATGTCATGATGTTTTTCCTAAAAAAACATTATATTGGTAAATAACATTTTAAAAGTGACAACCCTGTCACTATCAGCTGTTATTGGATGGCGTGAATACGCCTTACATTTTAAGCTCATATTTTATAAGGCTTTTACTAGACTTATTACATTTTTTCCATAGTTTTTCTTCTTTGTAGCTAAAAATAGGTTTGTTACGTCTTGCCATATTTTATTTTTGCCACTTAACACCCCATTTCTCGTTTCGGAAAACAGTTGACAGAGTGTTTTGAAACTGGGTTATATCTGATTTCCCTGATATGCAGGATAAAACGTGAAGCTATTTCTGATAGAGATTTTGTAGAAATGTATCCAGAGAGATGCTAACAACATAAATGAATAACAAACAAAGTAAGTTGTAACAAATGTATAAGGATTTCGAAGCAGCCGGAAGTAGAGCGCATGGCGCACAGAGCGCTTGGACGGTATCCAAGAGGCGCGGGTTCGAGTCACGCAGAATTTGCGAATGAATATAGATAAATTGAGGCCGGTCGTGGTGCAGTGTGACAGCATCTGACTGTAAACGTGATCGGTTGTGGGTTCGATTCTTACTCATGGGAGATATTTAAATTATTTTCCACCACTCAATACGCAATGTCTCGAATTCGGTGGAAAGTGAAGTACGGAGTGTCTTGACACTAGGTACTTTGACCTAGGGACCGGTATGCGGGATAAAAGCGTGAAGCTAAAAAAAATAAAACAAAAACCAGACAAAGCGCGTGGTTAAGTCACGACACAACAGGCAATATCTCGATTTCGGACAGAAAACAGTCAACGGAGTGTCTGGACACTAGGTTGTCTCTGATTACCCTGTTATGCGGGATGATGTACGAATGTATAATAAAACTATTTAAATAATATTAGACATTGTAATAGATGAATTTCTTGAACAGATCTGGTATTTAATATGTAGACATTTTGTTAGTTTCCTATTATAATACTATAGTATTAAAATAGGTATTTTAGTATTGTGGTTAGTAAGTGGTGTTTTTTGAAACACAAACATATATATATATATATATATATATATATATACTGACTTTGTCCGAGATTGCTATACAGTTTAAAGGCAGCGTCTGACGTGTTTTCTATTCTAATTCCATTCGAGGAATTGATTGTATTTGTATGTACAAAATATTCTCATTAAATTTCGCCACTCAACATGCAATGTCTCAATTTCTGACGGAAAACAGTAGACTTGACTTTGTATTACCTTGTTTCAGACTACCCTGCTATATGGCATAAAGCGTGTACCTTTAAAAATACTTCTTTATTTGTTTGTATTATTATATTTCTTTTTATTACTTGAAACATTCAAACTGTTCTAATATACTCTAGTTGTTCTGTATACATAGTCTGTCTGTCTGTTCTATATAGTCTAAGCTAGTGTCAAGACACTCTGTTAACCGCTTTCAGCCTAAATTCAAGGTACTTGACCGGAGAAATAGAACTAATTTTAATATAATAATTTTCCTGAGTATTTACTATTTTTAAAGTGTTATTCCACACTTAGGATTAGAAAACATTTTTGGACGGTATCCAAGAGGCGCGGGTTCGAATCCCGCTGCGTTCAAAAAATTTTTATACGTTTTTTCAAAAATGTTTTTTTTAAAAAAAAAAATTTTCCTGAGTTAGAAATGAACTGATAACCTTCACATATGTAATAATGGCCAGTATTAGCTATTTATATTAACTTTTTGGTTACAAATACTTTAATATATTATATTAAAGTTCTATATATAGGAAAGGCAATCTGTTCTTTTTTATGTTTTTTTTTCAAATATTTGTGTTATTTTTAGTTTCTATGTGTTTTTTTTGGATTTTTATTTTTTTCTGTTCACTTTCGTATTTTAACACAAAAAAAATTAAACAAATCACTATTTTTTCCCTCATATTGATGATTTTAATCAAAGTAAATCAATTTTGTAGTCAAATTGCTCCATACATTTCTTTGACAGCGAAAGTATGAAATTAAATTCAATCAATTTCAGAATGGATTGTCGTAACATGATTGAATGTAATTCTTGATACTGACAAAAAATTCTGACAAATGTCCGCTTCTGTCAGTTTTCTGATTACATTGATATGTTAATTGTATGATCATAGAGGCTATAGTGACGCAAGGGACTTTATCATTCTACACAATAATGTTATGAGTTCAATTTACCCTTGGCGCTTAGCTCCGCCGATCCACATTCATTGTCTTGAATTTAGACAAATGTTAGACAACAGGGTGTCTTGACACACAATTGTTTGTGCTTACTATTTGCGTAACAGCTTTTCTTTGTTTTGTGTCATCTATACAATGTTCAAAGCTGTCATTATTGACGTGACGGAAGTTAACTCCGCACTTTGTTTCACGAGCCTCTCTCCTCTCCCAGAGTGCTAACAAAGCCAAAGTCAAAGTCACACAATTTTGTTCAAAATAAGAAGTTACATGCAAAATTTTTTGAATGTCATATAATTTACCAGCAGTTCACTAAAACTAACGCCTCAGACCTGACAATAAACGGCGCGAGAAACTCAGCGGGATTTTCTCTTTTTTTTTAAATGCCAAAAAATGACATTAATTGTTTAGATATGAGGCCGGTCGTGGCGCAGTGTGACAGCGTCTGACTGTAAATGCTTAAATTATTTTCACTTCCCCGCTGTGAACTCCCCCGCTTGAGTTCTACCACTCAACTCGCAATGCGGTAAGCGACGAAGTACGGAGTATATTGATGGTAGGTACTTTCTGTCTACCCTGCTATGCGGGATAAAAACGTGAAGTTAAATAAATATATATATATCCAAAATGTTTTAAATTCATCGTGTTTAATAAGCTTAACGCAGGTATTTATCGGATTCATCGCGAGTTACGATAATAAGATAATCGGCTATAACCGGTCGTAATCCGCCCTTCACGTTCACTTTGCGTAATAAATATAAAATAATTGAACTTTTTACGTGATTTTGTACAAAAAATATATATTCTAAAAAACAGTTTTTGAATTAATTTATTCTAATTTACAGTTTATGTATTATGAGCGTGAAAATCATTTTTATATTTCTGTATACACCTCTATATCCTTATCTATATACGAGTAAGAAAATATGCAAAGTTGATTTAACACGCTTAAATAAGCATCTCATACATTATCAGAATTTCAAATATTTTTTAAGAAATAAATAAAAACAAAAGAAATGTGGGTCATTTTGGCAACCCATTTACAATAAAATATAGCTCGTGTATCCGGATTTGATGTCATAAAAAGTCAATAATGTAACGAGAACCAGATATCTTACAGGACTATTAGTGTAACAGCTTCATCTCGCTTAGTTTTGACTGTAAAATAAAAATCAAAATCAGTCTATTAAAAAGCGACTATAGATTCAAAATTGTTTGCTTGTATAGTCTCGATACATATATATATATATATATATATATATATATATATATATATATATATATATATATTAAATGCAATCACTAATTTAAAAAATAAAAATAATATAAATCAGTATATTTTATCTACTGTAATTTTATGTCGTCCATTGTTGATGACATTAATGGTAGATAAGTTTCTTTTTTATATTTTTTACACCTGCATACTTAATTAGTCAAAGATAACCTAGTGTCAAGACATTCCGTTCACTGACTTCCGCCCAAAATCGAGAATCAAGGTCATAGGTGGTGAAAAGTTAGTATTAATTTAGTTTTAAAACTTAATATCTTAACAGCGTAATTTAACGCTGTAACTAATATTTTATTTATTTATTTACACTTTATTTGTACACTACAATTAATATTAAGAATAACAAATATGTGAAGTCCAAATTGGAGTCTTATCGTTAATTAGCTATTCGTTCCACACAACTTTAAGGTGAGGTGATTTACGTTTATAAGCGTTCAATTGTGAACGCGATTTGCTTATATTTTCATATCCTCTCTGTGGTAAACCAAAGCGTGGCGTTGATATCCGCCACTCGACACGCAATGTCTCGAATACAGCGGTAAGCGGGGTACAGTGTCTTGACACTTCCTGTCTACCCTGCCATGTAGAATAAAATTATACATATTCAAACAAAAACAAAACGTGCTCTCTATATTCGAAAGTTCCACGGAGTTTACTTACGTAAATATTAAGAAGCGTGCAAATTATATGTCAATAAAATTATTTGTTTGTGAATGACAAAGGTCAAAAGCGGACTTAATTATATCAGAATGAATTAATCTTCAAAGAACGATAAAAATTATCTGAACAATTTCTTACAAAAGGAAAAAAAATCAATATCATTATGGTATAAGTGGAAATTTTAGTTCAATATATATGTTGATATACTTACTAGTATACATATATACTAAACTAAAGTTATATAACCAAAGTTTTCTTACATTACTAACAAGATGTTTTTTTAAAATGCCTGCGATCGGAATCAAACCCGCGTCTCTTAGGCCTCTTAGACGGTTTTCAAGTGGCATAGGTTCCCATGTTACCTTGAAAATTTTGTTTTTTTTTTTAAATAGTACTATGTACGTAATTAAAATTAAAATTAAAGTGCATTTATTTCTGTGCTCTGGTAAGTCAAAATGCGACGTTAAGTTCCGCTACTTCACATGTCGCACCCTTATGATTAAAGATAATTAACCTCTATAGTTATAGTCATTGTTTTAAAGATATAATTTTTTTTAACTTCACGCTCTAGCCTTTGCAGGGTAGTCAGGAAGGACGGAGCGCCAAACGCTACGGTCCCTGAATACTTCTTTCACCTCATCCACAGTCATTAACCTCCTCATACATGCCCTTCGGGGAGTCCTCATGCTTTTTACGTGACCCTCCTCCAGAATTTTTGATACGGTGTTTTCAAAGGTCAACCGAGGTCTCCCCCGACCTCTCGTACCACTCACCTTGGCTGTAACATTCGCGCTTACACCTGCCATTCTGCGTATCCCCTCGATGCATATACGGTCAGCTAAACTGATCCCGCATATACGACGAAGAGAACGTATGCCGATATAGTTGTATACTTAAATGTTGTGTTTGAACAAAGAATTATGTCAAAATTGATACATTTTGATGTAAGTGAGTTTTAATTCTAAGAGGAATATGTTTGCACGCATGCTTAGAAATTAGACGAGAAATGGGAAACAAAATGTTTCAACATTAGGTTCTTATTTGGCCCAGATCGTTACATGCAAAATACTTAAAAAAAAAACAAGTATTTTAATTTTTATCTGTTACACAAACTTTCTTCAATTTGCTTAAACAAAGTGCGGTGTTAAGATCCGCAATATATCGCATTCAATACTTCTGATTTCAAGATCAATACATTCAAGATTCAATACATTCTACGGGTTGAATAAACTGACTTCTAAGGTATTTAATCCTCACGTCTACTTGTGAACAAATTACTGTAAAATGTTTGAGACGTCCAAAAATATATTTTCGAATACCAAAATATACGCGATTAATCCTTTTAAAATAGTTTCATTTAAGAAATAGACTTCTATCTGCGTACTAAACATAGTTATAATGAAAAAAAGTACTTTGTAAACCGGATATTACCTTTGCCATTTTCATATATAAAGGTCTTTTACATTTTGAAACATGTAAATTGAGATCTTTTCAAACATAAGCAAGTACTGTAAACAACGCTTAAACGGAGCTCAAATTAATTAAACATTTGAAAATTAAAATTGTATGATTTACTTAGGGATTACGTTACTTATTCCTTTTTGGAAACAGTTCTGTTATTATTTGAATTGCATATGAAGCTCCACATTTACTCCTGAGGCCGGTCGTGGCGCAGTGGGACAGCGTCTGACTAGTAATGCGATCGGTTGTGGGTGCGATCCCCACTCGGGGGAGTGATTATGTTTAAATTATTTTCGCTTCCTCGTTCTGGTAATAGTCAAAGTGCGGCGTTGATTTACACCACTCAACACGCAATGAAAAAGCGTGAAGCTAAAAAAAAACAACATTTACTCCTACTTTTAGGCCATGTTCGGGAAAGCGTATGACTGTTCAAAATTGGTTTTGGGTTCGATTCCCACTCTTATAATGTTTAAATTTACATTATTTTAATTACTCTACTCTGGGAAGTCAACAGAGGCGTTGAGTTTCGCTCCTAGGACTTAATATCTCGAGTTCGGGCGGAAAACTACAGTGTCTTGACACTAAATCCATTCTGGCTACGCTATGAAGCTTTTAACTCTTGCAAATTTAACTTTGTATAAGGGGATTGTAAAGTGTTTTGATTAAGACATTCCATAGAAGGTGGGTTGTTTTTCTACGTTGATAAATTAACAAGACACTCTGCTTTCTGTTTTCTTTATATTCAAAACAAAGAACACTCAGTCATATCTTCTTTTAAAAAATCACGCTTTTCACCTTGTAAATTGGCAGAACAAGGAACCTAGTGTCAAGACACTCAATTGACTGCTCATCCACACGAAATCGAGACATTGCGCGTTGAATGACTCAACGCCGCGCTTTGTCTTGTAGTAGCGGAGAGTTTTTTTATTTATTTTACCTTTATTATAATTACATAAGCCTTGGTACACAATGGCACTTTTACATGCTTTTATTAGGACGACCTATATGTATGTTAGAAACTATCTGTGTAATGATATGTAAGGTAACTTAGAAATTCACCGTCTGCGAGATATTGCGTGTTGAGTGGTTGAACTCAACGCCGCAATTTGTCTTACCAGAGCAAAGAAGCCAAAGTAATTTTAAATATAATCAATCACCCGAGTGGGGATGGAACCCACAACCGATCACGTTTACAGTCAAACGCTGTCCCACTGCGCCACGACCGGCGTCAAATTTTAAACTAACAATTCCTTACAAATAAATATAAATACTAAATTAATTTCGATGTTATTTAAAATGTTATATAAAATTATTCAGCATGCACCATGAGCAAAGTATTATGTATTTCTAGACCCATGACATAGAATGGCAATTTATAAAGTGAAATCATTTGAATATCTGTGAGTAGGTGTCAGTTACAAACTGTTAAACACTGTGCTGTGGTCAAAAGGCTCGATAAAGTTGGCACGAGTTTCTGGCACTGAGCGTGAATATAAATGAATTACGTGAATTTAATATAAAAAATGAACATTTAATTTACTATTTACAACGTGTTATTCCCATACACTTAGAATTAGAAAATGTTATTGAAAAACGTATAAAAATTTGAACGCAGCGCGGGATTCGAACCCGCTCAACTCAACACATAATGTCTTGTCCGGAATGCTCTACAGTGATGCTAACAACATACGTGGGTTGTAACAAACGTATACGCACGCGGTCAGATAGTTTGGACGGTATCCAAGCGGCGCAGGTTCTAATCCCGCTGCATTCAAATTTTTATGCGTCTTATCAAAAACGTTTTCAAAATGAACATATACATTTCAAAAATCTTTGATTTTCGAGATTTTTCACAATTTAAAGGCTGGAAATTTTAGATAGCGGTAGATTGATATAATTATTTTTTGTATCGACTGACTGAGGAATGCCACCTGAGTCTATCTGTGACCACGGAATACTGTAAAATGTTCAAAACGTCGAGTTTCCAAAAATGTATTTTCGTAAACCAAAATATACGCGACTAATTCATTTAAAATAGTTTATTATGTATGTACACGGTATTACGATTTTTTTTCAATCTATTTTATTTATAGATTATTTAAAGTACAATTCAAGGAAAATGTATCTATTCATATATTTTTTCTTTTTTTTGGGCTTCACGCTTTTATTTAGGAAGTACATATTGTCAAGACACTCCGTATTCCTCTCAGTGAATTGTATTATTAATATAATCGAATCGAAAATAAGGAATATAAGTAAAGAGCTATATTATATTCCCTATCAGAAGCAGTAAACTAAAAGTATCTTACTGCTTGTTCCTAGGTTCGATACCTGTTCAGGGTAATGATTAAGTTTAAAATGTATTAACATTTTTCTGTGCTGGTAAGACAATACGCGGAGTTGACGACCCTTAACATACAAAGTTTTGATTCCATTGACTTTGGGCGGAACTCAGTCAATGGTGTCTAATGTCTTGACATTCGGTTGTCTCTGATCATTCCGCTGTACAGGATGAAGCGTGAAACTGATTTTATTGAATACAAGCTTGTATACAATACTGAAACATACAAAAAAATCCCTTCGAAATAACAAAATTCACGTAAAAAGTAAAATAACTAACTGTAAAATTGCAATTTTAAACTCTATTTGAGTCCACAACGACTCTCAGCTCAGTGTTATCGCACCAACTTCTAAGCTCACTTTTGAAATTTAACCGCAATAGTTTTACTGAATATGCTGTCCAAATTTTAACTAACATAACGTGTTTAAAGCTAACATTTCGTTTTATGGAGACGTAATGCACATTATGTGGAGTTAAACGCAGAATTTAGTTACTTGAGTAAGTTTTTCCTTAATTAGCGTAAAAAGATTTTTTACTTACTAGATAACCACGTGAAAATATTTTTAAATATAATTTCTCCCACGAATGGTAATCGAATCGACCACCTATCGTGTTTACAAACGCTGTCCCATTGCACCACGACCAGCCACAAAAATTTCGCTTAACTTAAAGATTTATTTCTTTATTACTATTTAATTTAAAATAAAAAAATAAATAAATCAGCTTTCATTCCTGCATATGAATAAAAGTTAAAAAAAAACGACTTTATTATGAAAAGTAAAAAATAATTTTATAAAGATTTAAAAATCCTTGTAAAGCAATCTTAATAAAATAACGAATTATAAGATCCGATTAACAGTTGATTATTAAAGGAAAATATTAAGAGATTATCTAGTAGGTTCGATACCCACTCGGGGGAGTGATTAAATTTAAATTATTTATACTTCCTCGCTCTGGTAAAAGACAAAGAGCGGCGTTGAGTTCCACCACCCAACACGTAATGTCGCGCATTCAGTGGAAAGCGAAGCATGGAGTGTTTTGACACTAGGTACTTTCTGTCTACCCTGCTATGCGGGATAAAAGCGTGAAGCTAGACCTCTGGAAACTATATATATATATATATATATATATATATATATATATATATATATATATATATATATATCCTCGGCTTACTGTGGAACTCTAAAAAACCTACCGTATTTAATAAAATAGCATGGCAAAACGGTTTGGTTTACCATCAATTCTATAAATCATGGTCTGCGAAAGAATATCGTGAACGTTCTTTTTACGGGACAGCATACGAAGGTGTACTCGATTGGTGGTGGGTTCGATCCCGGTGAAATAATATTTTAAGTTTAGGTTTATTTGCCCGATATAAAGATAAATGATTTGAACATATATCAGAAATATTATTTACATATAATAAATTTTATTAAAATATAGGTATAAATATAATTAAATTAATTTAATTCAGGCCAGGTCGTGGCGCAGTGGCACAGCGTCTGACCCGATCCGTTGTAGGTTCGATTCCCACTCGAGGGAGTGATTATATTTAAACTATTTAACTTTTTCACTCTGGTAAGATAAAGCGCAGTGTTGAGTTCCGCCACTCAACATTTCTATGTCTCATGTTGATATTACGTACTCGCTGTGTAAATAAATAAATGAAATAAAATAATTTAAATAAGTTTTCATTTAAATATTAATATATTATGCTGACAGTACATTGTTATTGTTGTTATATAAACAACATACTTTGTTAAATCCGTCCTCAACACAGTTTTGCATTTAACAATGAAAGGAGATATAATTGTTGGCTTAAAACTGAAAGGGATAATTTTAGCTTTATTTAAATATAATGTTGAATTATTATTAATAACTCTATATACATCATCGAAAATTATAATTTGCTTTTTATGAATGTAGACAAGATATAACTATTGTTAAGATACTTCGTACTCGGGTTTTCGCCGAATTCGAGACATTGCGTGGCGTGGCGAGACATTGTGTTGAGTGGGTAAACTCAACGCCACGTTTTGTGTTACCAGAGCGAGGAAATGAAAGTAATTTTAAATACAATCATTCCTCGAGTGGGAATCGAACCCACAACCGATCGCGTTTACAGTTAGACGCTGTCCCACTGCGCCACGACTGGCCTCAATTGTAATTGTATATTTACACGTACCTAATATGTGGAGCATTTTTAGGCTTTTAGTCATATAAAAAAATTACAGAGAATCCAACATCAGGACAGTTAATTAATTAATTACTTAATTGCGTGTTGAGTTTCGTAACACAACACTGCACTAAGAAGTAGTTAACTACAGCAGCTAAGCTCCCCTGACTGAGATTTGAACCCGCATACAATCCTGATCAGAATCAAATATCACTCCTTATCATATGGAACTGTAAAATTGTAAAGATGTGCATTTTTAAAAAACATCTTTGAAAACATGACGACACAGTTGGTAGTAGAACACATGGCTTAGTGATCAGAGCGCTTGGAGAGAATCCAAGAGGCGCGGGTTCGAATCCTGCTGCGTTCAAATTTTTTATACGTTTTTTCAGAAATTTTTTGTAATCCTAAGTATGGAATAATGCTTTAAAAATAGTAAATATATACGTTTTTATAATTATTTATTATTTCTACTACATCCATCCTATAATATTATCAAAAAAAAAGGTATTGTTGATACTCGATCGGTAAAATTTTCATCTCATAAATTTATTAAGAAATTCTCTAACAGATTAAAATTCCATCCAAACTTTAGATATTACTTGAAAGTTGTTCAGTTTTTGGGCGGTGAATGAATATAAATAAGCGTCTATGAAAATGCTCGATCGGGTCCAAACTTAATTGCTTTTAATATTTCAATTTGTATCCTCTAAATATATATATATATATATATATATATATATATATATATATAAATGAGTGGGATAGCGATAAATTACATTATAAATTGCCGCCAGCCACGACATGGCTTTAAGTGTATGGAGGAGGGAGAAATAAATCACTTTGGTTTAATTAGCAAGAGATACTCGTATATGAGTTACTTTTGAACTTAAATTTTGTTTATCTTCCTTACTTAATATATGTGCCAATTCTTGCAACAAAATTTAAAACAGTTGAGTTTAAAACAGTAGCTTTCTGAATATATATATATATATATATATATATATATATATATATATATATATATATATATATATATATATATATATTCATTATTCAGAAAGCTATGTACTTCACGCTTTTTATCCCGCAGCCGGATACACAGAAAGTACCTAGGTACCTAGTCTCTTTCCACTGAATTTGAGACATTGCGTGTTATGTAATGGAACTAAACGCCGCACTTTGTCCTACCAGAATGAAATGCAAATAACTTAAATACAATCATATCTCTGAATGAGAATTGAACCCATAACCGGTCGTATTTACCGTCTCAAACACATTATCAAACTGCGCCATGACCGGCCTCAAATCACTTAATTACATTTTTAATATATGTATATATAATTCTTTCAGTTAGCCGAAATCCTTATGTAAGAAATTATTTAAAAATTAAACAGCTTCAAGCTTTATAACAGGGCAGGGCAGGTTAGTAGAAACAACCTAATGTCAAGATACTCCGCCGACTGCTGTTCTCTGGAAATCGAGACATTGCGAGTTGAAAGGCGAACTCAACGCCGAGCTTTGTCTTATCAGAGTGGAGAACTGAAAATATAATGAAATTTATAATAATTTTAAAACTAAATCTTTCCAACAATATCAAAGTTTGTAATACAGTATCGTCCTTAACAAAAGAAGTAATTAGTGATGCTCTGGGATCGGGAAAATATGCACTTTAACGAGCTACGTCAGCGGCACTAATGGTTAGGAGGGAAAGCTTTAGTCGACAATGTTTTTAACGTTTCATTTGAAAATATTTATTACTTCTTTGTTCATTTAAGGATATTTTTAAATGTAACAATATTATTAAATGAATTGAAGATGTACATTTTTTATATATATTCAATAAACAAGTATTTTTACGACCGATTGTAAACGTGATCCGTTGTGGGTTCGATTTCCGATCAGGATAATAAACATATATAAATCATTGTCATTTTCTTGCTCTGGTAAGACAAAGTTCGGCGTTGAGCCCCACCACTCAAAACGCAATGTCTCAATATCGACGGAAAGCGGATTACGGATTGTCCGAAACGAAATTATATAACTTTTTGTATATATATTGTAGTCTATGTGTTATTGTGATGAATAATTAAATATAATATTATAAAGTTTCATCTAAATCGGTTTAGTATTTTCGTGATAGAGTAACAAGCATACGCACATACACACACACAAATGGCTAAATTTGTCTGTGTAAAAGCCAATTTGGTCTATATTAAATACTTAAAGTGGCAAATGTATGGGTTCCGATAAGTGTTTGATATAAATTCGTTTGTAAATTATTTTTTAGCTTCACGCTTTTATCCTGCATAGCAGAGTAGACAGAAAGTACCTAGTGTCAAAACACTCTGTACTTCGTTTTCCACCGAAGTCGAGACATTGCGTGTTGAGTGGTGAAACTCAACGCCGTACTTTGTCTTTACCAGAGCGAGGAAGTGAAAATAATTTAAATATAATCACTCCCCCGAGTGGGGATCGAACCTACAACCGGTCGCGTTTACAGTCAGACGCTGTCACACTGTGCCATGTTTATTA
The DNA here is from genome assembly GCA_032432895.1 of Dryadula phaetusa. NCBI lineage: Eukaryota > Metazoa > Arthropoda > Insecta > Lepidoptera > Nymphalidae > Dryadula > Dryadula phaetusa. The sequence goes on from JAOYRS010000038.1 coordinate 8,816,651, forward strand.
TTATATATTATTATATTTATGGTTCACTATTTCCTTCATAGTGACTTCCGTATAAAATATAGATATATGCTATCGCGGACTTTTATTTAGAACTATTTAAGAAAATCAAAATTTACATAATTTTCGATTAACTCCAATGATTTGGACTATCTCTCAGATGGCAGATTTTATTACGTAAATTCATTGTAAATTATGGCCTATGTATTTTTCTGATGTATAACCTATAATACTGTTGAGTTTTATCAAATTACGTTCGGTCATTTTTTTCGTGAAAGTGTTACAAATATATAATATTAGTATGATATATGTACCATACAGAACTCTAGACGTAAAAAGCGAGAGTGCCTCATTAGTAATGGATACACGTAGAATGTTGTACGAAATGAAAAAAAAAATAATGATATTTTTTATCTATAATAATAATAGATAACGAAATACGTCGAAATATATGGAAATATAAAAATATTTTCTCCATTAAATATTATACTACAAACTTTGTAGCTCCATTGTGAAATTAATGTAACGTTGAATATATATATATATATATATATATATATATATATATATATATATATATATATATATATATATATATATATATATTAGACAATATTATTAGGGGCATTTATAAACGTAATACAACCCAAGAAATTGTTTTTTAATTGTTTTTTTAGTATTTATCGTTTATTAACGTGCAGTTAATGTTTGAAACGGCTCTATATATAATCTATAAAAAATATATAACTATATCAATTTAAAGTATTGTGTTAGAAAAGAATGTTAGGCCAGCCGAGACGTAGTGGGACAGCGTTGGGGAAATTCTTATACTTGTATTGTTTTCATTTCCTCGCTCTGATAAGATAAAACGCGGTGTTGAGTTCCACCATTCAACCTGCAGTATCTTGAATTCAACGAAAAGCGGAGAAAAGAGTGTCTTGACTCTAGGTACTACCTGTCCACTCCTCTATGCGGTGTAAAAGCTAGAAATCAACCCTTCTCTTATTTAATAAAACTTTAATCACATAACTCAGTCTAATAATATGTTTGCGTAGTTATAGTAAAATAGCATAATATACAGATGGAGCTTCCTAACTCGATAAAAATATCCTTAAAATAGGCCTTGGAAAAAAAGGAAACGGAAAATTACATTAACATTAGTAAGTTAATACTAATTTCACGAAGGGATTTGTAAAGATATAAATAAAATAAGCTGACCTTATATACAGAAGTGAAGTGATAAGCAGAATGGCAGGCGTAAGAGAGATTGTTATAATAAGAATGAAGAAGAACGTGCTGAGGCGGTTTGGGCACGTTGAGAGAGTGAGTGATGAAAGAATGGTAAGAAAGATTTATGAAGCAAATGAGTGGTACGAGAGGTTGGGTGAGACATCGGTTGACTTATAAAAAACACAAGATACTGGTAAGGAAGGTCACGTAAAAAGTATGTGGACTCCCCGAAGGTCATGTATGAAGAGGGTAATGACTATGGATGAAGCAAAACAGGTATGTAGTGTCCGTACAGCGTGAAGCAAAAAAAAATTGTATAATTGTATATTTCTTTTTTCAGGGAATAAAATCTTATGAAGTATGTACAGCGCTCACCTTGCAATGGCTGAATTTATTGGCCCGTCAACTGTAACTGTATTCGTAACAATAAGCTAATGGTCCACTGCACGGGAAACATGGAAATGTTTTACACGAGCGTGAATACATTGTGAGACTGCCATTCAAGTTTTAATTTCGTTATATAGAAAAGATTGTGTTTTTTATTGAGACAACTGACACCACTCCATACATTTTGTTATTTTTTTTATATTATTTTTCTTATACCGGGTGTCCCATAAGTCCTTTGAAATTTAAATTTCAAATTTTTAAATTCAAATGGAGCCCAAGATTGGCATATGGGGTGCGGGGGTAACACCAACGGTCTTTCGTCATTCAGTTGCTATGGAGCGTTACACCGGGGCGGATCGTGCTTTTTGTGTGCGTGAGTTTTATCGCAATAGCAAACGGCGATCATTGCGCGGCGTAAATTTAAAGAGTATCGCAATTTAGGCACGTTTCATGACTGTTCTAGTAATTACATGATTAAAAAATTGGGTTAAAAAGTCTGAACTGAAGACTGGTTCTTTGTAGGACATACAAAGATTATGCCGACCAAGGACATCACCGACGGAAGAAAACATCAACGTTGCGCAAGAGTACGTTCGTCCTCCTAAATCCTAGTTAATCCATTTGTAAGCGTTGCAGTGCATTAAATATACCTAGACGGACGTAATAGCAAATTTTGAAGAATGTTAAGAAATTTCATCCATACAAAATTCAGTTAGAACAGGAATTAATAGATATTGATCTTACCAATAGGCTTAATTTCGTAACTGAAATGATGAACTCCTTTACTTGATTTTACAATGAAACTGGGCAAAATTATCGCTGCTGAAGAAGCGTACGCCTTCTAGGCCCTTACTCATATCCAATATCACAATTTGGGCGGCTATGTCAACGCATGACCATCATAAACCCATGTTTTGTTGAGAATCAATAAGGTCATGTGGTTACTGTTACTTCGGAGCGGTATGTGACAATGATCGAGAATTTTTTTACACCAAAGTTGCAGAATTTTCCAAGTTTCATTTTACTATTTTTATATTTTATATATTATTTATATATTTATATTATTTTATATTTTATATATTTTTTTATATTTTTTCATTTTATCTTTTATTTCATTTTACTATTTATTTTTATTTTTTTTATTTTTAGTTACCCGGATCTGGTTTCAATAAAATGACGCAACTGCCCATACCTTCAACACCAATATGCCCGTCGTCCGTCAACTTTTCCTTGACAAATGATATCCCGAAGAGGAGACATTTCCTGGATATTACGTATCCTGGAGTTGAGTCCAATGGATTTTGATTATGGGGTTGTCTTAACTGTAAAGAGTGTCAGAACCAAGAGTGTTAAAACCAAAATGGAGCACATTTACATGAAGTGTTTTTTTATTTTTTAATCTCTTCTAATATTTTACTATTTTTAAAGTGTTATTCCATACTAAGGATTGGAAAAATGAAATGCGATTCAAAAATATTTTCTAACTCCCTTTTAATGTAAATTACTAAGCAATAAATAAAAATATAATATTATACATAGATTTTTTTATATTTTTTTTTCAGATTTATCACTGGTATGGTATGGCATACAATTTAAAGTTCCATCAGATGGGTCATGGCGCCGTGAGACAACGTCGGACTGTAAACGCGATCGGTTGTGGGTTTGATTCCTAGTTGGTGGAATGATTATAATTAAATTATTTTCATTTCCTCAATTTGGTAAGAAGAAGAAAACAACTTTCTATTATAATATATAAGGGTTTTCAATAATTTTTACAAGTTTGTAAATATAATATTACCGCCTCATAACCTTTATTCTTATATCAGTTGCTTTGCCAAGAGTTCACTGTTAACCTGGAATGCATCCAAGACACTAATATTCTTCACTTCAATATATAACGGTTGTAGAAACTGGCTCTGTTTCATAATTTTTTTATAAAAGTATGATGAATATGGTATAAATTTTATAATCGTGAAATATATTAATATATATTCCACGATTATAAAATTATTCCATTCCGTTAAATTCCATTATTTGGCAAGAGGTTGGTTGCGGCGTAGTGGTACAGTATCTGGCTGTTCACGCGATCGGTTATGGGTTCGCTTCCCACTTAGATATTTAAATTATTAATAATTAAATTATTTTTATTTTCCCCCTATAGTATGAAAAAGCGTGGCGTTGAATTTCTCCATTTAGCAGGCTATGCCTCCAATTCGACGGAAGGCGGAGTACAGAGTCTCTTCCTGTCTACCTGTGTGGGCGAGATAAAGGTGTGAAGTTAAAGAAAAATGTTAAATTAAATGAATAAATATTAGGAAATGAACTATGTAATAAGTTAACAGAAGGCCTCATTATAAAATTCCTTCTAATCTTGTTTAATTTTTAAATAAATATTTTAAATATATCAAAACCAAAAATGCACACATATTAATAAAAATGAAAAAAAAATCAGTAAAAAAATAGCTAAATCAGAAATGTGAATAGGAATATATTATAAACACATTTGTATCCTTTTCACGCTTTATCGTGCATAATGGACCTAGTGTCGAGGTACTTAGCTTACAGTTTTCTTCATGAATTCAAATTGGAAATTGAACCTGCTACCAATCCTGTTTGTTGTAGATATATATATATATATATATATATATATAAACTAATGTTGAATGTAAGCAAAGATAATTTAGTATCAAGACACTTATGTAAGGCTTAACATGTTAATTATATATTATACCTTATAAATATACCTTACACCGCAATCAGTCTTACCAGAGCAGATCAGTAAAATATACCTAGTGTAAATATCCACTGTACTTTCCACTGAATTCGAGACATTTCGTGTTACGTAGAGGCGCTCAACGCCACGCTTTGTCCAGAGTGAGGAGACAGAAATAATTTAAATACAATCATTTCCTCGACTTGGAAGCGAACCCACAACTCGCGTTTACAGTCAGATACAGACTCACTGCGGCAGATGGCATAAACAAGCGTGAAGGACAACATTAAAAAAGTATTTAATAAGTAGTGATCGATCCCAAAACTATCCATTATAAAGTGATACCGTCCCACTGCGCCACACCGGCATTATTTTACCAAAGAAAATTTAATTTCTCCAAACCACAGTCACCTGAGATCGAATATAACGAAGATAGAAAGGTATATTTCCTCGTTCAGAAATTAATGAGCACCTTGAAACCGTTTTTTGCTTAATTACACGTTTTTTTTAAGATTTATTCGTTAGAAAGGTTGTTCTTATTAAAATTTGCTTTATTCTATATAAAATAGTATGTAAGTATTGTCTGTTTGTTAATTAACATGTTAATCACAAAGAAGATTTTTTTTATATTAAATATTTAAATCATTTTATTAATATTAAATAATATTTATTATTATAAAATTATGATATAAATATTTATTATTATTATTATTATACATTAACACGCTTTGCTTAGACAATTTGCGGCGCTGAGTTCCGCCAGTCAACACGCAATGTCTTGTATTTGACTGAAAGCGAAGTACGGAGTGTTTTACCAAGGGAAAGGCGTGAAGCTAAATTGACATGTTTATAATGATAACTGTTTTGTGAAATAATTTGAAATTTTTTATATATAGCTTATATTTAAAAAAGAAATTATTGCATATATCACCCGATTTACCTCTTCGCTAAGAATTTGAATTTTTAAAAAAAAATAACATATACAATTTTTTTTGAATGCATTAGGATTCGAACCCGCTCCTCTTGGAACCATTATGAGCAGTTGTAACAAAAAAGTTTAAGAATTTACACAACCGGTAGTAAAACACATGGCTTAGCGGTCATAGCGCTTGGACGGTTTCCAAGAGGCGCGGGTTCGAATTCCAATTTCAATTTTTTATACGTTTTTTATAATATTTTCTAATCCTAAGCGTGGAATAATACTTAAAAAATAGTTAAATATCTCGATTTTACTTCAAAAGTAGAGTATAGAAGGTCATAAAACTAAATTCTTTCTTACTCTACTCTGCGGGAAGCGTGAAGAAAGTAAATGGGAAGACAGAAGCTTTAAAATTAAAAAAAATTACTAAGGTTATCAGACAATATTATTCACCCTTGCCCTATTTAAAAATCATGAAATAGGGCTCATGTGATCTTGTCGTCAGCTTCCTCGTAAATCTCAAAAAGAAGTTTTTTTACTGATATTTTTTTTAGCTTCACGCTTTTATCCCGCAAAGCAGGGTAGACAGAAAGTACCTAGTGTCAACACACTCCGTACTTCACTTTCCACCGAATTCGGGATATTGCGTGTTGAGTTGTGGAACTCAACGCCGCTCTTTGTCTCTACCAGAGCGAGGAAGTTTAAATATAATTACTCCTCCGAGTGGGGATCGAACCCACATATATAATTCCGTTAGTTACTAAAATATAACTAACGGAAAAGCAAGAATATTTGAGATTTTTCTTGAGCGTGATTTAGAAATTTGATGTTTCGTACATAGTAAGTAATAAATATTTTTTATAGCAATAAATTTTGTTAATAGTTATTATTGTTCTAAATTATAATTATAAGACCGCCTTGGTCTTGGCGTAGTGGGCCAGCTTCTAACTGTAAACGTGATCGGTTGCGGGTTTGATTCCCGCGTGGAGAAATGAATATATTTAAATTATTTTCATTTCATCGCTCTAATAAAACAAAATGCAGCGTTGAGCTCCGCTAACCAATACGCAATGTCTTGAATTCGGTGGGAAGTTGATTCTTGATATGAGGTGGTAACTGTCTACCTTTATATGCGGGTTAATAGCGCGAAGATATAAAAAAAAACAAATATAAGAAAACTGTATGACAGAAAAATAAAATAAAAATTTGTAGTAACAACAAAACCAATCAAAAGAGATATGACAGTAAGAAGCGGATTACATTTCTATCCTATTTTAGTTACAAAAAACACGATTGCCTGAAAACATATAACTATAACAGGCCGAGTCAATTATATGAGCATTAGACGGGGGTAAGTTGGGCAGTAATTTATTTTCTACCCCTTGCGATTTTTCTCGACGATCCCAAAAGCCTCTTAAATGTATTTTTTTTAAAGATTTCACCCTTAAATTTGTAGACGGCCATAAAAGTGTCAGGAACCCTTTGTATGTAAATTAGTAAGCCACCGCGACATTTATTCTCTCTAGAGAAACAGTTTGGGTTTTTTTTAATATTATCTTAATAAGGTACATATTTAGTATGTAGTATTAAATTTAGTATAATAAAAAATATAAAAAAAATAATTTTTACCTATATTAGGTCGGTTGTGATGCAGTGGGACAGCGTTTGGCTGTAAACGCGATCGGTTGTGGGTTCGATTTCCACTCGGGGAAGTGATTATATTTAAATTATTACCTGGACAAGACAAATTGCGGCGTTGAGTTCCACCACCCAACATGCAATGTCTCGAATTCAGTGGAAAGCGGAATACGAAGTTTCTTAGCACAAGGTACTTTCTGTCTTTCATAGTTTGCGGGAAAAAGCGTGAAAGCGCGTTTTCAGAAATATAGATAATTTCAATATATGTAAATATATATATATATATATATATATACATATATATATATATACATATATATATATATATATATATATATATATATATATATATATATAAAAGCGTGAAGCTGCATAAATCGATATTCATACAAGACAACCAGATGATGACTGTGGACGAGGCGAAAGAGGTATATATATATATATATATATATATATATATATATATATATATATATATACATATATATTATTTTATTTTTACTGTAAATAAGCCAGTAATAACTCACTCCATTTATCATTTTCGGTCCGTTAGCCCAATATGAGGTATTGATAGGAGGCGAAACTCAAAGCCGCGCTTGGTTTACTTGGATCACAAAAAACAAAAATGTTTCAATTCTCGATGAGTTATTGAAAAAAAGGTTTTCCTAATAGTTAACTGAAATCCCCTTTATCTATATTATAAATATAGTTTAAATATAGATATAAATATTTAGTATATAGAAATCGAACAGAAACTCGAGTTTCTCACACTGGCAAGACATAGCGCGGCGTTGAGTTCCACCACTCAACACGCATCTCACATTCAGCGGAAAACAGAGTACGGAGTTCTTGAATATTTTAGTCCATTTGCGTGAAATAAATCCTTGCAACGATCACACTATACTAAGTTAATTGCTTTGCTTTACGTTACGTTTTAACTGCTTCCGACGTTTCAATTAAAGGCGAACACTTTAATTCAGTTCTTTGGATTTTGTCTTTTCATTCGAATTTCCGTCCCAGTCCACATTAGTATTGATCCCATTTGGAGTTAGTTAAAAAGTAGACTTGAACAGTGGAACAGTGTCTGACTGTAAGCACGATTGGTTGTGAGTATGTTTCCCGTCAGAAGGAATTATATTTGATTTAAAAAGAATTTCTCAAGATCGTTTAGAAATAAAATGCTGTGTTAAGTTCCGCCAATAAACCATTTTTTAAATGGAATATTAAAAACATTATGTTTTAGGTGATTGACTGAAGTCATAAGGGTTGAAGCGTAAGCGCTTTTTCTTAACATAGTACAATTTAAGTTGCATAAAAGCGCTTCATAATAATAAAAAACAATAACAAGAATATCAAGTTTCATGACATGTTATAGAAACTTGATAGCAAAGTACGGAGTGTCTTGACACTACGTATTTCCTGTCTACCCTGTTATGCGAGACAAAAGCGTGAAGCTGCATAAATCGATATTCATACAAGACAACCAGATGATGACTGTGGACGAGGCGAAAGAGGTATGCCGAGACCGTAGTGCTTAGCGCTCCGTCCTTTCTGACTACCCCGCAAGAAAATGTGAAGCTAAAAAAAAAGAAAAGGGTTAAGGGGGTAGTGTATTTTTTTAGTTAATTCTGTTTTTAATTCTTGTCATTTAGAAAATGATGTGACTCTCTTTATTTTTTTTATTTACGTATTTATAGATATATTTTTTTAGTTCTTATCATTTAGGTAATGTTTAGACTTATTTATTTATTAATATTCACATATTTCCTACTTAAATTTTGTGAAGTAGGCAAACTTAACCTAGTGTTAAAACACTCCGTTCTCCATTTTCCTTTCATTTTTCTATTTGCTTAAAATCAAATTGAATTTGCGTTGACATTTACAATACTCATAATAATCTATAACTATTTTAAACGGACTAATTGCGTATATTTTGGTATTCGAAAATACATATCTAAAAATCTGACGTTTCGAACACTATACAGTAGTAATATTTTAAAAATTAAGAAAATATTTTTTTGCGAAAATTTTATATTTTCTTGATATATTTTATTAAAAAACTTACCCTTGAACAAAATTTTTATATATCTACTATTCTTTAATGTACTAAGTATACATAAACATAAACCGGAGGGCGGATACGATACTAGCTTGGCTTGGCTTGGCTTTATGACTCGTTTCTACACTCATAGTGCTTTGAAACACATTGGGTTGGCAAACATTGTATGGATATTAGATTTTGTTGTAAATATGATTCAAAATAACTGATTCTGTTGATGATTCATAAATTATTTTAGAATCAATGGATTGAAGAATGATTTTGGTGAAAATATGATTCAAAATAATACTTTAGAATCCTTGTTTCGAATCATATTTGACAATTTGTTATACTTGTTATAGATAGTGGTGTCCTAAGTATGGCTAGATAAACTAATGCGCTAGTTTCCACAATAAAATAAAAAAAATCTTAGGTATATTTCCAAAAAAAAACAATATAAAAAAATAAAAATTTAAAATTTTTGGAAAATAATAAAAAACATATACACATTTGCTCCAGCCTGATGTTGATATTAAATAGATATTGGCCTTAAGACACTATGTACTGCACATCCTCAGACACTTTCAATCAATAGCCATGAAAATACAAAAAGGTGTATTATGATGTTTCTTTTTTTTTAGCTTCACGCTTCATTCCTCACGAGTTAATCAGTAAGGAGGGGGCGCCAAACGCTACAGTACCTGTATACCTCTTTTGCCTCATCCACATTCATCACAATTTTCATATTTACCCTTCGAGGGTTCTCATACATTTTACGTAACCTTCCTCCATTATAATGGATACTGTATTTTCAAAGGTCAACTGAGGTCTCTCCCGACCTTTCGTATTGCTCACCTTTGCTTCATAATTCTTTCTAATCAATCTTTCATCGCTCATCTCATCTCTCACTAATAATTAATATATTGGATGAAGAAACAGCTTCACGATTTATTTTATATATAAAAAAAACACTACGTTGATTGCTATAAAATATTTTTGCCTCAAAGTGTTTCTCAAGTTTAGTAAACGTAGTAAAGTAACGTTAACGATGTAGTTTGTAAGTAAATGAAATAGTTGTGAGCCCGCATACTCATCGAACATCGACAGCTAAGGACATTGAAATTTGCCAAACACCCACGCGCTAACTTTGCTACCCACGGGCATATCGATCACCAATAGAAAAGATTATAAGAGAATATATATATATATATATATATATATATATATATATATATATATATATATATATATATATATATATATATATATATATATATCGAATCGCATCTCCTCGTCAGATATTCGGAGGTAGTGTAAGATTTTATACAGAACGGCAGGTGTAAGCGAATGTCATAGTAAGAAGGGAGGGAAGGGAGGGAAGGGAGGTCATACCGCGATGGGCATATATGAAGTAATTATTGACTGTGGGCGAGGTGAAAGATGTATGCGGGGACCGTGGCATTTGGCGTTTCGTCCTCATTCACAACCCCGGCAGGGATAAAAATTTAAGCTAAAAAAATTTTTTCTTATACATCAAGTAGAAAGACGATATGATTACAGCGATAGGTTTTTTTTTGAAATTTAGTATGAATGGGCTACGTGAGATAAATCTATCTAGAAAGATTTTATGCTAGATTCGTTTTTTCAGGCAACTACTATAATATTCATTAGAATACTAAGATAAACTGTTCTACGATCTACAACGTTGCAATAGCTTAAATGAGTAATCAGGTAGTCCTTAAGCCAATGTATTCAAGTTCGCGTGTAAATGTTTCCAGTTCTAATATTTTTTGTGAAAAAAAACACTAGTTTTGGGAATTCCTAAGAAAATAAATGATTTATCTGTCATAGCAGGATAGCCAGAGACGATAGAGTCTAGTATTACCCTTAAATGCTTTCCGTTCGAAATCGAATCATTGCGTTGAGTGACGCAACCCAACGTCACACCTGGTTTTACCAGATCGGAGAAACGATACCAAGTTTTAAATATAATCATTCCCCGAATCGGAAATTAAACCCATAACCAATAGCATTTACAGTGAGACGCTGTCCCACAGCGTCACGTTGGCTTTTCATTAATTCGGAAATTATAAGAAAGATATTAACACTTAAAACAAAAAAAATTAAACGATTTGACTTAATTAATTTAAAATAATTGAATGGATATTTGTATTGAGATTAGTATTGAGTATTCTTTCAACTAAAACTATCAATATATTTTATACTACTATTATTTTTTCAGCTTCACGCCTTTATCCCTTATAGCAAGGTAGACAGGAATAATCCAATGCACTACAAAGACACCCTGTACTCCGGTTTCCGCCAAATTGCTGGCATATCGTGAAGAGTGGTGGAACTTAACGCTATACTTTGTCAAAATAATTTATACATAATCTTTGCCCCGTGTAGACCTAGCCCACAGTCGATCGCGTTTAGAGTCACACGCTGTCGCCACTACTGGCCTCATCTTATTTTATTTAATGATTAAAGAGCTAAAATAAATAGAAATGTTCAAATTTTATAATTGTTAACAATCTAAAGAAAATAAGATAAATTTTGTTTGTTTAATTAAAGTTCAACAAAGTTTTCGTGTAATGTCATACAAGTTAACTTACATGTTATATATCTTGAGGTGGATTCATAAAAGCAGTTCTGATGAAAGATATCATGCTTTTTCCTGCAAAATATGGGTAAAGGAAACCCCGTCTTAAAACAACACGTTTTACATTTTCCTCCACAGTTCGAGACGCTCTTGTATTAAGTTGCAAAACTCAACGCCGCGCTTTGTCTTACTGAGACAAAAATAATACAAATATACCTTCAAGTGGGAATCGAGCCCACAACCAATCGCCTTTACAACGGCCTGTATTCTTTATTTTGTGTATTTTATATTAATATTCATAAGCTACATTTTCCTTAAAACTCTGAAAATTGTTCAGTGAACTCCTCAGATAAGATAACAGGAAGCGGAAACAGAAATAAGGGCGGGCGGAAAGGGGGAGTTTATGTAGTAAGTGAGAGAAATGTTTCTTGCTATTTGGGGTGCTGGGGAACGTGTAAATCATATCCGTGTACAAATATAGCATGTCATGTTATTTTACACTAACTCAAGTCCGCGTTTTTGTTTGCTTAATAAATGTGATCTTTTAGTACGGCAGAGATCGAAATGTCAAGACATTCAAGTCAAGTTCTCAAAAATGTCTTAAAAATTTAAAGTCTCAAAGAAACTACTAGGTATTACAAAGAAAATGATCTAAAAACAATATTGATCTCACAATATAATATAATCTTTGATGTTTTATTGTTGCTAAAGTATTGCTTGTGCATTGAAGGGTACAACTCAACGCCGGTTTTTATCTTAATAGAGCAGGGAAATTAAATAATTAACCGGCAGAAATCGTGGCACAGTGGAAAAGCTGTAAACAGGATTGATTACGGGTTTGATTTCCATTTTAAGGCGTGATAATTTTTAGAATTTATCTTCAATTGTTCACTTTGGCAAGACTAACGTAGCGTTGGGTCCGCCACTCAATACGCAATGTCTCGAATTCGGACGGAAACAGTCCACGGAGTGTCTTGCCCTGGTTTACTTAACCATACAAGAGATACGACTTTTGTCGTTTGATGTTGGCCCTTTATTCGTTTGTGACATTATAAAGCAATATATCAATTTACTTTCAAAATAATTTTACTTCAAATTCTATAACGACTCAGTGGAACAACGTCTAATTGTAAATGATATCAGTTTGGTGTTCGATGCCCACTCAGGGGAATGATTGTAGTTAAATTACTTTCAATTCCCCGTTCTCGTATGACCAACGTGGCGTTGAGTTCCACCACTCAAAATGCAAGATCTAAAATTTGGCGGAAGACGGAGTAAATAGAGTCTTAACACTAAGTACTTAATTATTGTAAGGACTATAACCTACTTAAATACCTATATCGTTTTAACAGTACGCTTTCAGTGATCGATCGTAGGAAGCTTGGAATTCTTAGCCAGGCCCTGTTTTAGCCCTGATTTTCTCACTTATATATATTCTTAGTTAACCTTTTCTCTTTCGATATTAATTCCAAGTAAATTTTGCTCTTTGGGTCATTTTTCAACTGCCGGTTCATATATTTACATTTTTAGTCCCACTGCGCTACGAATATTTATTTCTGAATTTCAAATTTCTCTTATTTATCCAATTTTCTTATTTTAAGCATTATAAGAGTTGTTTTATCAAATTTTACGTTTGTCTTGGAACTAATTTTTATTTAAGTTTATATTTCCATTATATAAAGTTGGCTGAGGTAAATGATATTTTTTTAACATTTTAGTTGAGAATATGCCTTTCGTCCATATATATTTAAAATTCAATACAATAAAAAATTCAAATATATATATAAATAAAAATAAATATTTTTCTATATGTTTCCATAAAACCCGCAACGCTGTAGCTGATACTGTTAAATGAAATAACAATTAAGAAAAACGAGATAAAAATATAAAACTCCAAACAAATAAACTAAGTTGCAGATAGCAGATGGCTGTTTTCCAAATTACTTGAATATTTTATTATATATGTACATTTGGTGAATATAACTGTCATGTGGTATGAGCGCGGCGAATGATTGTAAACTGATTGGTAGTGGGTTCAATTCCTCGGGGTTAGTAAGAACCTTCGTGCAAGTAAAAAGGCTGCGTTATGTTCCGCTTATCTTAACCTATGCGAGCATAGAAAGTGAAAAGGAATAAAGTGTAAAGCTGCTTTATATATATAAAAAATAAATAATAGGGTAGTCAGAGCGAAAAAATGCAAATTTTTTCTTTCAATTTTAAATATAATCATTCCTCCGAGTGAGAATTGAAGTCGTAGATTAAATCACATTTACAGTCAGATACTGTTCCACTGATACGATGTCTACTGTGTTCTAATTTCTTCGTATTCTAACTTCTACCTTCTAATTTCACAGAAAATTATGAAATTTAAGCATTTTTTAGTAAATAATAATCGAAAATAAATGAGAAGCTACTTTTTAGTTGGTACAATATATGACGATCCGCAAACATAATGTATGGACGACATAAATCGGGTGTTACTAGCATTAGCTTTGGCACAGATACTACTGTTGTAGTCGTAAAACACTGATTGTAAAATATTGGAACTTTTGATCCTACTGAATTTTTGTAAGGAAGGATTTAGGAAATCTTAACTGATTCTTAAAAACAATATAATAATTATATATATATATATATATATATATATATATATATATATATATATATATATATATATTAATATAATTTTTTTATACTTATCCTTTGTTAAAACGTTAACAAATAACAAACTTTGGAAACACAGTTAAATTTTATATATCAAAAGAGTGTTGACACTAGGTTGTATCTGACCACTCTGCTATGCGGAACCTTCAAAATTACTTTAACCTTTAACTTTGCACGTGAGGTCTTAGAGACCCCTTCCGCTCTATGAACCTCATTTGACGTTATTGAGGAACTAACACTATTGAGGAAGTATGCTGAATAGTATTTCTGGTCTTGGAGACCAGGACTATTATTTTAAACTTACATAGATAGACAAAATATATTTCTGTTGCCTGCAATTGTTCTATTTATTTTCCTTGTGCAAACCAAATATGTAAAATTTGCCAATAATAGTTAGGTTATAACATTTTTATTTTATCATCGAAACAGGTATCTTGTATTTTTTTTAATTTTATACAATCTGATTAAAAGAATTTTCAAAAAATATTTTTTTTATTTTTTTTGTATAATTATCCACAGATAATGTTAGTCATTTGGTTTTTTGATTTGGTTGACATCTTTGTAAAAACGAAGATATGATCTGAAATGATATGATGAAGAGGTGACCTTCCTTTAAGAACACATATACAGTTAGACCATTATATATAACGGTCTCAAAGACTCCACGTCCATAATATTGTAACAAAAAACGATGTCCGTAGTTAAAGGTTAAAATTCATCAACACACGGCTCCACATTCCTAGCTTATTTGAACCCACAAATAATTTTTAGTAAGAGACATACTTGACTGAATCAAGCATGTCTAAACTATGGTAAGCAAATAAGATAATAAAATGAAATAAATAAATATAATATAAAATAAATAAAAATAAAAATAAGATAATAAAATAAAATAAATAAATATAATATAATAATAAATAAATAAATAATAATAAATAAATAATAATAAATAAATATAAAATAATAAAATAGATTATATCCAAAAAGTTGAACGTTAATCTAACTTTTGGCGATCCCAATTAAAGTCTGTGAGTTTTTAAAACTATTTTCACTTTTAACATAATTTAACCGCTTACTATGTAAATTGTTGATAAAGTTATAATTGCAAATGAAATAAGTATTTAAATTTCATATTGATTAGAAATATTGGTTATCGTGGCACAGTACAAGAGTCTAACTATAAAAGCTATTGTTTGTGGATTCATATCCTCTTCAGGGAAATTATTGTATTACATTAGTTGTATGAAGATTATGCAAGAACCTAGAGCAAAGTGCAGGGCAATTAAGACACAGATAGCGGTATATTGATATAATTAATTTTTATATCAACTGAAAGACGAATGCGAACTCAGTCTAAATGTGACTACGGAGTTCTGTAAAGTGTTCAAAACGTAGGAAACTGTAAATATGTATTTTCGGATAGCAAAGTATCCGCGATTAATCAATTTTTAAAAATATCATTTAAAATGTATAAGAATCGCGAAAATCAAACATCTTAATAGATTACATCTTTAGAGTTATTTATAAGAAAGATATAAAAGTGATATCGTAAAAATAGGTTTATTTAATATTTTCTAAGTAATAAAAGCATCTAAGCTTTGATAAGACAAAGCGCGGAGTTAAGTTCACCACTCAATACTTAATGTTTCAATTTCATAGGTGGAAACCATTATACAGAGTGTATTGACACTACTATTGACAATATTGAGACCGGTCGTGGCGCAGTGTGACAGCGTGTGACTGTAAACGCGACTGGCTGTGGGTTCGATCCCCACTCGAGGGAGTGATTATATTCAAATTATTTTCACTTCCTCGCTCTGGTAAAGACAAAGTGCGGCGTTGAGTTCCACCACTCAACACGCAGTGTCCCGACTTCGGTGGAAAGCGAAGTACGGAGTGTGTTAACACTAGGTACTTTCTGTCTACCCTGCCATGCGGGATAATAGCGTGAAGCTCAAAAAAATTGACAATATTTATTATGATGATTACGTCACAGCATATAAATAGTTTTATCAAATAATATTTATGAATTAAAACACTTGGGTTTATCTTAGTTAATTGGCGTAACTCAACGCCGCGACTCATTTTACTATAGCGGAGAAATAACAATACA
This sequence comes from Dryadula phaetusa, assembly GCA_032432895.1. Classification (NCBI taxonomy): domain Eukaryota; kingdom Metazoa; phylum Arthropoda; class Insecta; order Lepidoptera; family Nymphalidae; genus Dryadula; species Dryadula phaetusa. Next base: position 8,832,952 of record JAOYRS010000038.1, read on the forward strand.
ATCTGTACCATAATAGAGGAGATATAATGTCTTTTAATAATTTTTTAAATATTTTTAAATTACAATTTACAATTTGTACTTATTCTTAGACATTTTCAAATTCCTCTATATAGATATTGAAGTAGATACCTCAGTTCAACAAATATATATACATATATATATATATATATATATATATATATATATATATATATATATATATATATATATATATATATATATATTAAAAGCGTGCATTGAATACAAGATGATCGAAATCTATCCTTCATTAATATTTAGAAGCCAAACCTTTGAGATAAAGGGCTAATCTGTTATCGCACGAGAGGCTTGTCACGTGTCTTGAAATCTCTGCTTTGTTAAAGTTTTGTATGTTTATGAATACAATAATTTTCCAATAAATATTTGCTATTTATTTAGGTCTAGTTACATAAATTACATAATAATAAACTTTATAAACAAGTAAATACGTGAATTACTCCTTATTACTTCAGCTATCCGCCAGGGGATATCCCTTCAAGTTCAGTGTTCCAGAAGTGTTCCAGAGATTAGCCGGAACAAACAGACTGACGGAGAAAACTTGTAAAACAATCGTGGTGACATATTTATGCATTTAGCGCATAGCATTTGTATACATACATATGAAGAATGATATAGGTATGACATTAAATATTTGGCTGGGACATAATAGAGGAGATGATTCAACGCTTACTGTGAGCTTCGTATATAAGCAATATTTATGAAGAAGGCCACAAACGCAGTTGTATGAAAGATAGCAATCGCAGGAAGTTTTTTTAGCTTCACTCTTTTATCCCGGATAGAAGGGTAGACAGAAAGTGTCAAGACACTTCGTATATCCACCGTATTCGAGATATTTCGTGTTGAGTGGTGGAACTCAACGCGCTTTCGCGCTTTGTCTTGCCAGGGCAAAGAAGTGAACATAATTTAAATATACGATGGGGATCGAACCCACGACCGATCGCGTTTACTGTCAGATACAATCCCACTGCGCTACGACCGGCCACAAGGAGGGGTCTTAGTGGTCAAATATCCCATCAACTCCGAGCTAGGTATTTTTGTACGATTTCCCCAGTGTTATAAAAAGAAATATCTATGAACAGTACAAGCACGCTCATAAAAAATAAAAATATAAAATATATATACACGTAAAATTATAACCGTAATAAAGGAAAAAAAATATCGCAGGATAGGCACCAGCAAAATTTCTAACCCATCTAATAAAAGTACAAGGGCTTGGGAAAGTCAAGAATCATTTTGTATTAAAGGGATTTACCAGGAACTAAACGGTAACAGATGTTCCCAAGACTGGAGGTATGAGGGTTTGTTACCTTTTATTATTATCGTCTTAAAAATTAGGTTGTAAATATATTTGTACTTTCACGCTGTTTCTGTTATATCTGGGACAGAATTATCCATTTAGTCAGTCAATCAGTGTTGCGCGTTTAATGACGTAACTAAACGCTGCACTTTGTATTAACAAAATAGTGAATTAAAATAGAGACGGGTCGTAGCGCAGTGTGACACTGTCAGATTCCCACTCGGGGCAGTGATTATATTTAAATTATTTTCACTACCTCACTCTGGTAAAAAGACAAAGAGCGGTGTTGAGTTCCACCACACAACACGCAATGTCTCGAATTCAGTGGAAAGCGAAGTACGGAGTGTCTTGACACTAGGTATTTTCTGTCTACCCTGCTATGCGGGATAAAAGGGTGAAATTAAAAAAAATTTGGTAAAATCATTTCACCAGTGTTGATCGTTGTACGTTTGAGTTAAAAAAATAATGTTTAGCTAGTTGTTTATATCAAAGGCATTAATAATATATTTATGAGGCCGGTCGTGGCACAGTGTGACAACGTCAGTGACCCAGAACCAGTTACATGACTGTAAACGCGATCGGTTCTGGGTTCAATTATCACACGAGGAAGTGATTATGTTTAAATTATTATCAATTCCTTGCTTTGGTATGACAAAAAGTACGGCGTTGAGCTCCGCTAATCAATGTGGAATGTCTAAAATTCGGCGGAAACCGAAGTAAGGAGTGTCTTGACACATAAAAAATACATTAGGAATATATATAAAACATCTTCTCTATTATCAATTCTTTATTTTATTACTAAATTCACTTGAAATATGGTACTAAGTAATAAATGTATTTTTTAAAATAATAAGCACGCAATTTATTTGTGCTATATACAACTTAGTAGGTCAGGTCACTACCTAACTCTCCGTTTTTGATATTCTCTTAATGCCAAAATAAACAAAATTATATTCGTATTTTCAGTATAAGGATCGTGCCATCAAAATAATGTACCCTTACAAAAGTAATATATATATATATATCTTATAAAATATAAGATAAGCTATTCGCCGGTATTTGTCCAAATTTAAGTAATTTTATGTTAAGTGGCGAAACTGAACACCGCACTGACTTATCAGAGCGGAAAAATAAAAACAATTCAAATATAACAATTCCTCCGAGGAAATAGAACTCACAACCAATCATGTTCACAATCGCACAGTGTTCCATTGTGCATCAATGGCTTTGCTAAAGAACGAATGAACGAAATAAATATAAAAAAGACAAATCTCTGATTCAGCTGAAAAAGTAAACGACCTTTTGACTACTGTAGACGAGCCGAGGTTGGTAATAAAAACCTTTTTGATATGCGTGTAGACTAACTACATTTCATTTGAGGATTCACTTTCTACACAGAATTCGGAGTTTTGTACGTTCAGGAGTGACGTATTTATTTGAATTAGTTTTTTTCAATTTCTTCATACCCCTTCCCGCACAGTAGGGTAGTCCAGAGAGAACCTAGTGATAAGGTATTAACATTGATAAGACATTCTACGCTTTCCACCCAAATTCTTAAATTCGAATCAAGACACTGTACTGAGAGGTTTAACACAATTTGCACTTTGTTTTAGTGTTTTACAGTCGATCTATTATCGTGACCTATAGGGATCTGATTTTAAACGCGATTATTTGTGGGTTCGATTCCCAGTTAAAGGAAAGGTTAAGATAGTTAAAATTTTATCATTGTATAATTTTCATTTCTCTGCTCTGGTATGAAAATGCAAAGCGTCAAGTTCAGCGGAAAGCACTTAATGGAGTGTCTGATACTAGGTGGTCTCTGACTACTCTACTTTGCGAGATGAAGCGTGAACGCTTAAAGATTAACATGAACATTAACAATCGTTTCTATTATTTTGTAAAGAAAAATATCCAATTCTCTTTCCATAATAATTATTTTAAAACCCACAATAATTTGTTGATCATTCACTTATATACTAATTAAAGATTATTGAGTGATTACTAAGTGATTATATTTAAATTATTTTCACTTCCTCGCTCTGGTAAAGACAAAGAGCGGCGTTGAGTTTCACCACTCAATACACTATGTCTCGAATTCGGTGGAAAGCGAAGTAAGGAGTGACTTGACACTAGATACTTTCTGTCTACCCTGCTATGCGGGATAAAAGCGTGAAGCTAAAAAAAATATGCTATACAAACTCAAATTTGGCATGTCGTTTTTTGTAGGTAAAAAAATGGGAGAAATGGGAATCTGTACTATACGTTTTAAGCCAAACAACTGCGATCGAAGACTACTTCACTCACAGTCAGAGAGAACCTAGTATCAAGAGACTACGTTCTCTTAAAAAGTAATATTAATTAGATTATACAAATTATAAAATTAATTATAGAGCTTTAGTTTTTTTGACTTATGTTTTTTTTCACATAGCAGGGTACAAAGAAAGTACTTAGGGTCAAGACACTTCTTCTTTGGTTTCCACCGAATTCGAGACATTACGTGTTGAGTGATGGAACTCAATGCCGCACTTTGTCTTACCAGAGCTTAATGATTATATATATATATATATATATATATATATATATATATATATATATATATATATATATATAATATATGTGTGTGTGTGTGTGAATGTACCTTATTTACTTTTATTTTACCTAAAGAGCTTGAATACTGCAGTATTCAAGCTCCTTAGGTAAAATAAATGCAGTGCCTTGTGTCTACCCACACTAGATAGATCTCATCAATCGAAATCAGACAGTCAGCCTGATTGTAAACCGCAGTTGTGCCTTGAATCCATTACAGCATTCTAATAAAGGTATGGTCTATCTGTCAGCGTTTTTCATATATTTTATTTTTAAATCGGAAAATTAGTTGACGTTAAATTTTAATGTCAATTAAATTGTATTATTAATTCTATTTAATACATAAGTGGTTACTATTATCGCTTGAAAATTAGCTTCATAATATTTTATTTATTTAAAAACGTATATAGATTTAACCTTTCGGGATTGGAACGCGTGTACAATTTTTTATATGTCTCTTGCAAGTAATAAATTTTAAGTTTCACTGTTGTATTTTAAATTAAATCAAATTTAAAGATTGGCGGAAACGGAAAGAGGAATAAAATAGAAACAAATCACTAAACTTGCTGCCACCGCTTCAATGTGCGTCATATAATTATTGACACTAACATTTGAAAACATAAACACATCGCACTAATAATAAAATAGTGTTGTAACTCTTAAAATTTGACATAACACTATATTCATACTTAATATTTGGTATTGCATTGCAATATAGTATCATGTGAAATTAATTAAATTTTGAGTTACAACACTATTGTTTTTTAAGGGCTGTATAAGATAATATGTATTCGAATATATTAGAAAATAAATTAAATTATTTATTTAGTTTTTCCATTTTTTAATATAAATAAATCCATAAAATAATGGAAATCAGTATAATTTACTTCCAATGTATGTATTTATCACGCATTGCAGTAGTCAAAGACAACCTAGTGTCAAGACACTCCGCTGCTGCTTGCCACCGGAAATGGAGACATTGTTTGAGAACTTAACACTGCGTTATGTGTGTTTATATAGGTACATTAAAAATCGTCTGTATAATTTTATTTAGTAAAACGCTTTCCACAACTGTACTTCTATGAAATTGGAAGAAAATAGGAAAATTTAAATTTATATTCTGAGCAGTGTTAGACAGTCGATACTCTTAAGAACTTTGCAATTGAAATCAGGCAATCTGACTAGATTGTAAGCTGAGGTTTAGCCCCGGCTGCATGAAGTGTATATATCCGGCAGTTTATACTGTAAGGTATGATATATAGCGTTTTTTTATATAATATAAATATTAAATGTTTTTTTTTTTATTTTGAGCTTCACACCTTTATTTCTCATAGTAGGGTAGACAGAAAGTACCTAGTGTCCAGACACTCCATACTTCGTTTTGAAGAGCGAGTAGAGCGAGGAAGTGAAAATAATTTAAATATAATCACTCCTCGAGTCAGAATCGAACTCACAACCGATCGCGCTTGCAGTTAGACGCTCCACTGCGCCACAACCAGTTAATGTTAATTTAATCATTTGAAGTGAAACTATTTTAAATTAATCGCTTATATTTTGGTACTTTTTTTTCTTTATTGAAAATACAATTATGAAAACCTCACGTTTCGAACATCTTACAGTTGTCTTTGGTCACAGGTAGTAAGTCTACCTGTGACCAAAGACTACTGTAAGGTGGTACCTACCTAAAATATACACGATAAATCCGTTTTATAAAGTGTCATTTAAAATGTGTAAAAATCGCGAAAATCAAAAACAATTTAGTCGTTTTGCAGATTATCTTTATATATTTCATAAAACTCAAGAATTGTAAAAAAAAATTAAATATATAACATTTAAAATTTCACATTACCTTGCATGGTGTCAAAACACTACGTTGATTGCTTTCCACCCAAAATCGATACATTGCGCGGTGAGTGACCAAACTTAACGCCATAGTGTGTCTTACCAGACAAAAGAAAGCAAATTATTCTGAATTATTTCATTAAATAATATAAATTATATTCCGCCGACTGGAAATCAAACTCACTACCAACCGCTGCCACAGTCAGACACTCTCATTATCCCACGATAGTCACAAATATTATGATAAATAATATTTATAATAATAATTATTGACCTTATAAATAAAAAAAAAACTAATTAAGCTATATAAGAGATCCTTGTTTAAGGGATAGGGATACGCATCCCTATCCCTTAAACAAGGGATCTCTTCCAAGCCAACCTTAAGACAGAAATGAAAAGAAGGAAATAGGTCGAGGAGTGAATTATATACACAATAACATACATACAACATAACATATTAAATTATAAAAATAGATAAATGTATAATTATACATATATACAAATATTTACGTAAATATATACTAAATATATAAATATTATTATGATGAAGAAATAATATTATACAAAAACTCGAAAGGTCACATAAACTTGATCCCACTGTTCAACTCTTTTCTACTTAAACTATATGGAGAATAATTTTCTCCATATAAAACGATTGAAAATAGATAAAAATAGACAAAAATATATTAAATAATGTAAGGAATTCTGTAAATTTAATATCATGTTGAAGTCCAAGTTATCTGAGTCAGTTGCGGTTGCGTCAGTCAGTTTAAGCTTGAAATGAGGATTTTGCAAATCTATCAGAAAAGAAAAATTATATTAAAATTTCTCTTTTAAGCGAAAAATATCTTTATTGGCTTTGTAATATTGTAGAATTTGATATATTAAATGATTATAATTAATTTTTAACGATTTTTTTAAGTGGTTTAATCGCGCATATTTCGGTACTACTGTACACAAAGTACTGTAAAGTATTAAAAACGTTGTATATTCAAAAATGTTTTTTAAGGAATCGCCTTCCTCGCCCTGAAACGCGGTGTTGAGTTCCGCCCCTCAAAACGTAACTTGACATTAAGAAATAAACAATAAAAAGTATATATTAATATAATTCAATATCGATACACGATAATGATATGAATGTGGGTTCAAAGTTCCCCCTTTGTTCAAAGGATGTTATTTAATAAATTGTCTTAAGTACCGCTTGTACGTTTTCTTGAACATAAGTCTTCAACTGCAGGGTGCTCGTTCATGTAAACGTGACTTCATTTGAATTTATAATACGTATATATATATATATATATATATATATATATATATATATATATATAACAAAGTAAAGGCGACCGGTAGTGGGTTCGATCCCCACTCGGGGGAGTGATTATATGTGTGGTAAAGACAAAGTGCGGCGTTGAGTCCCACCACTCAACACGCAATGTTTCGAAAGCGAAGTACGGAGTGTCTTGACACTAGGTACTTTCTGTCTACCCTGCTACGTGGGATAAAAGCGTGAAGCTAAAAAAACAGAGTAACATAGCAAACGCTTAGTAATTTAGTTCGAAAAATAACTTTTAAAAAACTATTATCTATGCATATCGAGCCATGTGTAAAGAATACGCTGAGGCAGGCCATTGATAACGGTTTGTATAGAGAGAGAAATATTAGAAGGCTTGTATATCATTATCAATGTATGAAGGTTGTAATAAGTATGTTTAAATTTACGTGTATCATAATATGTATTCAGAGACATTTTTCGGATATATTTATTTATTATTATAAATCAAATTATTTTAAGCGGACCAATCGTGTATATTTTGGTAATTGAAACTGACTATCTGTCTACCTACCATGGACTACCGTGAAGTGTTCGAAACGTCAAATTTCCATAAATATATTTTAGAATACCAAAATATTCCCGATTAATCTGTTTAAAATAGTTTCACCTCCATAAACCATAAAGATATATCAAAAACAGAACCTAATATTTACATTCTCCGCATCGTCGAATAGAGTTTAATCGTACGTGAATAATAAGGCAGGAATTTCTGAAACGAAGAACGATATTCTAACTTTGTATAAGTCAAAGTAAAGTAAAGTTGTTTTTTTGTTTTAATATTCTTAATATTCAATTATGTTGTAGTTTACATTGAGCAAGTTATATATATATATATATATATATATATATATATATATATATATATATATATATATATATATATATATATATATATATATATATATATATATATATATATAAATATATATATATATATATATATAAATATATATATATATATATACATTTAGTGTCTTATATAATATTGCTATTAAAGAGCCCAATTGCCTGCACCTGACAACCCAGGACCGCATGCATTGAAGCAAAAGAGTGAGAAGACCTGACCATTAAGAACTATTACGATTAATTACGACTTTGAAGTCACTTGAGGAAACTTTTGTGCAACTAATATTTATTTTTCTCGCTTTTTTAAAAAGCACAGCGTTTAATTCCACCAGTCAATGCGAAAGATCTCGAATTCTTGTAACAAACCGCTTATAGCAACTTTAATTTTTGTAAATAATTTTTACAATATCCTCGACGAAATACAATTGCTTTGCCTCTTTGAAAAATACCCCACTAATTATTTAAATTAGTCTTCAGAAGTTCTGTGCGAGAAGCTTTATTGTGTAGCATATATACGATTTGTTTATTAACAATATATATTGTACCTTTATACTATACGTACTTTACTAGGGAAAACATTATTATATTTAGGTAATTGAAAATTGCCCAGCTAGTTTAAAATAAGTCTATATATGAAGTATATATAAAATTTTAATCAAGAAATTTATGAATTATAGAAACATAAAAGTTCTAACAATGTAAATAAGTTGTTAAAAAACGTATAAGAATTTCGACGCAGCTGGTAGTAGGTCGCATAGCTTAGCGGTCAGTGCTTGTACAGTCTCCAAAAGGCTGCACTGGTTTGTATCCCAGTCCGTTCCAATTTTTATACGTGTTCTAAAAATGTTTCCTAATTCTAAGTATGAAATAACACTTTAAAAATAGTAAAATTTCTTAAAAGTTTTCTATTGAGCCATTTTTAAAGAAGATTAGTTGTGGGTTCGATTTCCTCTTAGGAAATAATTATATTAAACTTAAAATAACGGAGAATTACTTAAGTTGGTATAGGCACATTCAAGGAACCCACAAAGATCAATAAATTGGCTCTAAATATATCAAATACAAAAATGAGCAAAAGTCGCCCATTGACCTGATGATGAATATTGTCAGAGACGTTAAATGAGCCCCATTGCCTACACCGACTACCCAGGACCGCATGCCTTGAAGCAAAAGACTGAGAAGACCCGACCCAGAAGAACAAGTAAGATAAAGCACAAGTTTGAACTCACATGGATTTTCTTGACATTGGGTTGCATCTGGCTACCCTGCTACGCGAGATAAGGCGTGAAGCTGTTTTTGACTTTTCTTCAATAAATCAAATGGGAATTGAACTTGCGATCTCCACAGTAGACAATACGTCTATTAGACTAAATAACTTTTACTCGGATATAGACCAAACTAGTTAGCAAAGTTGTTTGATTATATAGAGTTATACGACTTGAACTTTTGCAAGTCTCTAAGTTTTAAATGTTTCTTCTTTTCTTGTTAACATGAACACGTATCAAATGTTGTAGCTCTTGAGTGTACACATATATACATATGTATATATATATATATATATATATATATATATATATATATATATGTATATATATATATTTATACATTTATCGGCTCTTGTTAAACAAAACGTGGCGTTAAAATCCCCCAGTTTACTGGGCAACGATATGTTTCAGGCGTAAATAAAGAAACAAAATGTTTGTAAAGTGGTTTCTCTGTAACTAACCTGTTATTAAGGATAGATCATGGAGCTAGTTTGATTTAATAATGAAATTTTAAAAGTTAAAGAAATATAATAGTTTTTGCTTTAGTTTTGATAATTCTTAAAGTGTAATATATTTAATCTGCTTATTAAAACACTACAAGAAATAAAAATTGTTGGGGTGAATGTATTCTGGAGTAGAAACTGCGCCTTGGTAAAAGTTGTGTAGGACGCCCTCCTGCTTGGTGGAGTGATGACATACGCAAAGTATCTGGCAACAACTGGCAACGAACCCCTACATCCAGCAGTGAAAGAAAAAGGGCTGACGATGATGATGATTATAAGAAAAAGAGTAAATGAATTAAATATATTATTATTTAATTTTTATTATTTTTCTTAATTTTTTAAAATACTAGCTTCACGCATTTATCCCGTATAGCAGGGTAGAAAGGAAGTACTTAGTGTCAAGACACTCTATACTCTACTTTCCGCTGAATTCGAGATATTACGTGCTAAGTGGCGAAACTCAACGCCGCGTCTTATCTTACCAGAGCGAGGAAATGATAATAGTTAAGCAAACTAAATATACTCTTAAGACTATTGTTACGGAACACGTTGTAGTAATTTGGCTTAAACTCGCATGAACAAAGCTCTCTACTTAAAGTTTAATTAATTATGTAAGCTTCTATTAATTACTTAATTATCGTTAAATAATTTTCAGGAAGTCTTAAAAGTCTCGCCTTTATATTGTAGTTGGAATGAGTCTAAATATGTACTTTATCCACTTTATATACTAGAGATAATACGTAATATAAAGTTATAATACGTATTTTATCAGTTAAAAATGAACTTTTCATTTTTACAATGACATTTATCGAAAATTTTTAAAGCAGCCGGATTCGAACCCGTGCCTTTTGGATACCGTCCAAGTGCTCTGGCATGATGACATTCTTATACGCTTGTTATAACTTATTTTTGATGTCACATCTTTGAAGACACATTTTTTTTAAAGATAAATGAAATTATTTATTAAAAATAAAATAATCAAAAAATACAATCTTAAAAAACATATAATTTTTTGAAAAAACATATAAATTTTTTTAACGCAGCGGGATTCAAAACCGCGCCTCTTGGATACCATCCAAGAGGCGCGGTTTCGAATTTTTATCCGTTTTTTTCAAAAATATTTTCTAATCCTAAGTGTGGAATAACACTTTCAAAATAGTCAATATTAAATACAATCTTAAGTTCTTTATTATTTTTGCTAACTTCAAGACTGTTTATTCGCCGTTTGTTATCCGAATTAGAAATAGTACCTGCCAAACGGCGAAACTCAACACTATGCTTTGTTTTGCCAGATTAAAGAAATGACAGTAAGTTTTTATTTATTTTTTATTTATTTTTTAGCTTCACGCTTTATCCTTTGTGGGATAATCAGAAACATGGGAGCACCAAACACTACAGTCGCTACACACCTCTTTCGCCTCGTCCACAATCATTATCCTATTCATACAAGCCCTTCGGGGAGTCCTCGTGCTTTTTACGTGACCTTCCTTCAGTATCTTCGATACTGTGTTTTCGAAGGTCAACCGAGGTCTCCCCCGACCTCTCGTACCACTCCCCTTGGCTTCATAAATCTTTCTTACCATTCTTGCATCACTCTTTCTCTCAACGTGCCCAAACTACCTGGCAGTAGCAGTAGCAGCAAAGACAGTAATTGTTATAACGATTTGTCCAAGTAGAGTTTGAATCCATAACCAATCGTGGTAGACGGTCCCACTGTACCACGACAGCGTCTAACTTTTGTTAATAATATCAATTAAGAAAATTCTTAATACATTTTATTTATTGAGCCAGTTACAACGAATTGGGGAGACTATAAATTCGTTTTGTAATGAGTTTAGAGGCGCGACATTATAAGGGGCAAGCTTTGAACGAAATTCTTTATAGACTATATTAAGGTAAATTGGAACGATTGTACACACGCTTATTTAGGGTTCGATTTCCAGTCGAAACATTTTAAATTAATAAGATCTTTGGTTTTCGCGATTTTTACATATTTTAAATAAAACTATTTTAAATGAGTTCATTGTGTATATTTTGGTATTGGAAAAAAATATTTTTGAAAATCTGAGGTTTTAATCACTTTGCAGTAGTCCGTAGTCACAGGTAGACTGAGGTGTCATGTGTATTGCTTTATATACTTAATACATCTTATTTAAGCTTACTCATTTCTGAATACCCTGTAGATATTGTGTTTAAGTATGCTTGTACTTCAGATTGTACTTACGTGTATAGTTAGAGGTACACAGAATACGGCATTAAGTTCCGCAATATAACAAGGAATTGCTTAAAATAATTATTTTAATATATTTACAAAAATGGACTTACAAGAAACTAAGTCTCCATCGTAATGCTTCGATATCTGAAACAAAAGATGTATATGAATCAGTAAATAATGTTTTAAAATTTATAAACAACTCAACATTATTATTAACTTTAGAATTTTATCTTTATATATACTTTTTTTTTGAAATTGAAGAAAAAAATATTGCAATATTTTTCCTAATTTTCGTAAAATCAAATTGAAAAAAAGCCTGTTCGTTTTAACAATGACTAAAAGCAAATAGTATGCATTAAAAAACACACCTTCAATTCAAAAACATATCTAGAGAAATTACAATTTATAATTATTTATATATATATATATATATATATATATATATATATTCACATTAATTTTTTAGAGCTAACAGGTTATGTGCATTTTTGGTTTTATTTTTATACACGGTTCGGTTCGTGTGGGTCAGAGGAACTCTGACTGACAGCGTGTAACGGCTGTCATACCTCAAGGTGGTATTCTTCCTCCTTTACTCTTTTCGATATTTATTAACTACATTTTCTACATTATAACATCGCGATACCATCTTTAGGCCGACGACTTGCAGCTTTATGAACACGCTAGTGAGGGCAACATTGTGTGTATATGTAGATACATATACACACATATAGATATATATGTATATAAATAAGTTAGTATATTTACATTGTATATGTATATAGATATTTCTCTATATGTGTATATTTTATTGTTATATGATGTTTTTTTTATTGAAGTTACACAATTATCGCACATGACAAGGTTGGCTGGTAGAAAATGCTTATATATGTATATATATATATATATATATATATATATATATATATATATATATATATATATATATATATATATAAATAGGTCAATAAATATATATTTCTATGACAATTCCTTACACGATACATAAATAAAGACGAAGAAAAAAAAATCTCAATTTATATAGTAAATACCATTCAGCAAATGATCAATTATCCCGACTATTATCTGCTTTGTGCTCTCGAAGCTAATGAATCCAAGGCTTATTAGGGGCAAGCGTACAACGCCCAGATTTGTATGGGAAATGAAATTATTTATTTCATATATGTTTACATGTATGGAATTTTGTTGAAATAGCAGTTTTTTTGTGTATTTCCTCGATATATATAAATTATAATGTATATTACCACTAAGTCATGTTTTGTAACGAGTAATAAGCAAGAAATCATCTAATATCCATTTTATACCTCATACATTACATAGCGGAACTCAACGCCGCGATTTGTCTTAACACAAATAAAAATAATACATAAAAAAAGACAATTTACTAAGTCATACAAGCGTAACCAAAGTACAAACAAAATTTATTATTGTCTATAAAGAGAAAGAAATAATTGAGCTCGGCCATCGGTACTTTCTGATAGAAAACAAGAAATATGAGATAACTTCTCTAATTGCTTTATATTGAAAAAAGATTTGAAGATACTTTACTGTGATATTAAATATTAACTTGATACGTCTCTAGAATTGATTTTTTTTAGCTTCACGCTCACAGAAGAGATTAATTGTTGAATTACGGAGCTTAACACCGCACTTCGTCTTACCTGAGCGTAGTAATGGAAAGTATTTAAATATAAATATTCTCTCAAACAGGCATCGAACTAGTAACCTTCGTACTTACAATCAGATACAGATCTATATCACTGTGTCATGACAGCCTGAAATTAACTCAGTCTATTATTAGATTATATTAAACTTGATTTAGCACTTTAACTATCAGAGTTTAACTAAAATAAACTAGTAATTTAGAAGGGATCGAAAATCAACACTCCACTTGATAATAACAGAATTATTTATTATGCCCTTAAAGCTCTAAGTATGAAAGAATTTCACTTAACAAGAAAGAAAGATTATACCTTATTAAAAGCACTTCAATATAATTAATATTTATTTATGATAAAAATGTCTAAATCGCATCAACGCGATCGGTTGTGGGTTCGTGATCGCGTAAACGCGATCGGTTGTGGGTTCGTGTCCCACTTGGGAAAATGATAATATTTAAACTATATTCATTTCCTTGCTCTGGTAAGATAAAGTGCGGCGTTTATTTCCGCCACTCAACATGCAACGTCTCGAATTTGGTGGAAAGCGAAGTACTGAGTGTCTTGACACTATTTACTTTCCCTGCTACGCGGGATAAAAGCGTGAAGCTAACAGTACCGGTAAAACAAAATGTTTTTGATAGTTCTTTAATATGTAACTTTCTATGATAAGTTTATTAATTAAACAAAATGAAGTAACTATATCAACTGAGATAACCAATCTACTTGATCAGTGAAGCGTTTAATTACGTACATAAAGTCATACAATATTCATATATATTATTGTATACTATAAATAATTTATATGTGATATGCTAACATATTATTATTTCAATTTTTGTTTTTGAGAATATTTAGATATTAAATAAGTATAGTCCTTATGTCACATTAAGAAATACAGAGTTAAGTACACAGCAATGTAGGCAGTAAAAAATATCTATTGGTAAAAAACATTTTAAATAAAAAATAAATAAATAAAAATAAAACGTATAAAAATTTCCAACGCAGAGGGATTCGAACCCGCGCGTCTTGGATACCGTCCAAGCGCTCTGACCGCTAAGCCATGTGTTCTATTACCAGCTGAATCGAAATTCTTATACCTTTTGTTACCACTTATTTATGTTGTTAGCATCTCAGTAGAGAGATTTTTACAAATTTCTACTACTTAAAGATTATTAAGAAATAGTCGTTTAACAAGAGAGATGGCTATTTTATTATAAATTAATCTTAAGTGTGGAAAAACAATTAAAAAATAGTAAATATATCTATTGATTAAAAAAAATAAGCTATAAGGTAAAGATCAATTAATAAAGTTAACAAAGAAATCAGCTACCTGCATAATTATATTCGAGGCTGTTCGTGGTCCAGTGGGGCAGTGTCGCTTTATACACGTGATCGATTGTGGTTTGAATTCCCACTCGAGGGAATGTTTATATTTAAATTATTCTCATATCCTCACTACGATAAGACAAAATTCGGCATTTAGACAAAGCGCGCCTTTGGCCTCTCAACTCTCTATATCTCGAATTCGCCGTAAAAGTGGAGCATGGAGTGTTTTGACACCAGGTACTTCCTGGGTACCCTGCAATGCGGGATAAAAGTGTGAAGTTTAAAAAATATATATATCTCTCATTACTCACTTTATCTCACTTTTTTATATTAAAACCAAAATACATAAAAAAGTGTATTTCTGTTAAATTCCATCAAAATTCGTTCAATAATTTTTTTTGAAACTGTGCCAAACATATATCCTCACGAATAAATATAAAGTGGAAATAACAACACGATAGGACTAAACAAATGATCTCTAAGTAGAACTTAATCTAAAAAGTAATTTTCTCAACAAAACCCCCTGTTAATGGGGATACGGATAATCCTTACAAATACGGCGATCTTTGTTTAAGAATTTATGGCGAACTATTGAAATCATCAGGTTTTACCACAATATATATATATATATATATATATATATATATATATATATATATATATATATATATATATATATCACCACCTAATGTCCACCTAATGTCAAGATATTCACAAACACGCACAGACTGAATAAACTCCGATCATTCCACCGAGTAGGATCCGAACCCACAACTAATCTCGATACAACCAATCTCGACAGCGAAAATATATTAAATTTTTTTTGTCACCTATTTTTATCAACATATAATAAATATAGACGTATACCAAAATATAATCGTATACCAAAAAATATATTCGTATACCAAAATATACCCGATAAATCCGTTTAAAATATTTTCATTTTAAAAGGTGTAAATATCGCGAAATAGCGATAGTGGCTTAATTAAATTGTAAATCATATAATTTGTGAGCACTGAAGTACTACTGGAGTTAGAAATTTGTCTTGTACAACTGTAGATTGGCTGCATAATTGAATCCTGTAGAGGTCTTACGTTTTGCAAGAGTTATGTTAATAGTTAATTATTTTCTTTAATTACTATTTTTATATTAAATTGTACGAAATAACGTTGTTTTTCATAATAACTGATCAGATTAAAATATATTTTTAAATGTATATAATAATTGTGAAAATAATAATTATTAATATTAATATTAATACTTTATTACACATAAACAAAATAAAATACATAAAATATTTTTTTTACAAAAAAAAAATCATATATGTGCAATGGCGGCCTTATCGCTAAAAGCAATCTTTTCAAGGCAACCACCAAAAACAAAAAAAAACATTGTAAGAGAGTGCAGAGAGGTGCATAAAGCATTATATTCTATATATATATATATATATATATATATATACATATATATATATATATATATATATATATATATATATATATATATATATATATATATACACATATATATATACATACATACATTAACTTAAAATTTGGTAAATCTATATTAGTTACTAAATATTCCTATATAATATACAAGAATATATAACCTTATTAATTGGATTGGTATTGATAAATTATAATCAATATATTCGTTTCCTCGCTCTGGTAAGATATAACGCGGCGTTGTGCTCCACCACTCAACACACAATATCTCAAATTCGGCGGGAAGCGGAGTACGGAGTGTTTTGACACTAGGTACTTCTCGTCTACCCTGCTAAAATATTAAAAAAATGTTCATACTTTTGTGTACAGTACTATAATCTTATTCATTTATTTAAATAAAATATTTTACCTATCTCAAGAAATAAAAGCCTATAGATAATTATTTAAATATGTATTTTTACAGCTATTTGCTTTATCCTGGATAGCAGGGTAGTCAGATAGACAACCTAATGTCAAGACACTCCGTTGAATGGTTTCGGCCCGAAATCGAGACATTGTGTGTTGTGTGGCGAACTTAACGCTGGGTCTTGTCTTACCAGAGCCGAGAAAATGTAAATTTTGAATATAATTAAAAAAGTCAATTTATAATTTATCTATGCGGGATAAAGTTTGAATTTAATCTCTTTCGTTCTTCCCATAAATTTTATATAAAATACAATATTTTAAAACTAAAACTATCACGGACGTTGACCGCATTGTAGTGAGATTAATGTTAATGTGTTTTAAATGGCATAACCCATTTTGTCTCATTACATTTATTCGCATATATTTTTTGTTTGAATTCACATTGTAAAATGCAGTAGGCAGCGGCAGGTCATGGCGCAGTGGGACAGCGTCCGACTGTAAACGCAATCGGTTGTGAGTTCGATTCCCACTCGGTGGAATGATTATATTTAAATTATTCTCATTTCTTAACTCGAGGATGTAGTTGCGGAGTCTACCTGTGAACACGGACTGCTGTGAAGCGGTCGAAACGTTGGATTTCCAAAAGTATATTTTCGAATACCAAAATGTACGCAATTTATCCGTTTAAAATTTCATAATTCAATTAATCCGTTTCATTTAAATTGCGATATTTACTTAGATTTCCTCGTGGAAAGACGGACAAAACAAAAAGTCTTAGAAAGCCGCAAAGTAGAACACAGGTGTAGCAACACTAGTTTTTATTTATCAAATTTTTTCTACTAAATTGTAAGTAGTCAGTGAATATATATTCGTTTAAAAGCTTTAACACTCCACATCGTAAATATTAATGTAAAATATTTTGATTTGGTTTTGAATTAAATACATCTGAAGTATGAATTGAAAATAAACCTTATTTTATTAGGTCATTATGGCGCAGTGGGTGTAATTTAAAAGATATTTTAATTGCTCCACTGTGGTAGGACAAAATGCGGCGTTGATTTTCAAAATCAGTACGCAATAATTTGACTATCGGCGGAACGTAAGGGGATATCTTGACACTTGGTTGTGGATTTGCTACGTGGAATAAATCGTGAAGCTGCTTTTTTTTCTTAGTTAGTATAGCTTCAAGCTTTCTTGTAAGGTAGTATATAGGAACTTGTTGTCGAGTTACTCCGTTTTCAACTTTACTCATGACAATCAAATATTTCGTGATGAGTAATGGTTCGGGGAAATTGAAATAAATTAAATATTATCGATCCTCCGAATGGGATCGATCTCACAACCAATCGCGTTTACCGTCAGACTGTGTCCCATAGCGTCAATATGGACTTATTAAACTGTAATTTAATTAAACAAAATTAATATATTAATATATTCTTTGCTCTGGTAAGACTTCTACCACTCAACACGCAATGTCTCGAATTCGGTAGAAAGCGAAATATGGAGTGTCTTGACACTAGGTACTCTCGGCCTACCCTGCTACGCGGGATAAAAGCGTGAAGCTAAAAATAAAAATAATATATTATTCAAATGTAGTTATGAGATTTTAATGAATGAAGCATTTGTTTCCTGAGTAAGCAAAAAGCTTTCCGTATAAAAGTGTCTAGTGTCAGATAAGTAAATAAAAAATAATTTATTATTATTATATATATATATATATATATATATATATATATATATATATATATATATATATATAATAAATCGATCAAGTTGGTATTGAACTCACTACCACTCTCTCTGTATGTTTCACTACGCCACGATGTCCATTTATCATTTGAATGAAATTACGAAATTTAAATGAACATTCATTGCTGGCTGTAATCCCCGTATCAGAATTAGGGTATTCCCAAACAGCTTACTGATACATTTTAGATTACAAAGGCCTATATATTTTACGAAGTTGGTAAGACAAAAGAGTATTATTATATTTGTATGATTTTTTTTATTTCAAATAATTATATTTTAAACTCTTGTAATTATTTTGTTTATTTTCGTCCACCTGTGTTCTCATTTATAGCATAAAATTTGATAAAATTTATAATTTTACTGTATTACAAGACTTAATTATGTTAGGGATAACCCTGTTATTAGCTTTTTTTTAGCTTCGCGCTTTTCATCCCGCTTAGCAGGGTAGACAGAAAGTACGTAGTGTCAAAACACTCCGTACTTCGAGACATTGTGTGTTGAGTGGTGGAACTCAACGCCGCTCTTTGTCTTTACCAGAGCGAGGAAGTGAAAATAATTTAATTATAATTACTCCCCCGAATGGGAATCGAATCCACAACCATCGCGTTTTGAAAAATTATTAAGAAACAATCTTTTAACAAGGGAGAATGTTATTTTATTTTAATAGTTTACTATTTTTATTCTTTTTTATTCCCCACTTCTTAAGTGTGGAATTCTTCTTAAGTGTGGAATAACACTTTAAAAATAGTAAACTATTAAAATTAAAGTAAAAATCTAGAAAATATTTTGAAAAAACCTACAAAAATTTTAACGCAGCAGGATTGGAACCCGCGCCTCTTAGACACCATGATATCTGAGCGCTTGGCTTTGAAAATATTTTATAATCCTAAGTGTGGAATAACACTTTAAAAATAGTAAATTAAGACTATTCCTATGTCTCATTTTTTTTGTTTTCTCATAAATTGCATTATTTAACGAAAAATTTGAACGACGTGTTATTTTTTTATTCATTCACACGAATATTGTATAAGAAGCCGATCTCCGCAATGACCTCTAGTGTACACAGGGGGCACGTGATTACACTGTTTACATAGTTATATTGAATGGCAGACGTCTGGCGAGTTTTCAGTTTATCACGCTTTAAGTCGAGCTATGTTTATGGCTTGGCGTTTATACTTTCAAGAGCTTTTCAAGTCAAGCTAGCCAAGTTTTCCCATTGGCATGGCACAATATTACCTCATCATGTGCCCTTTTTAAATATCTTGAATTACTTGAGAATTGAGCACCACACTTTTCTGTCATCTACAAATTCAGAGTAAAATGTGCGTTTTGCTAACATCTCCCCTACGTAATATATGGCCACCCTGTCGTATGCTTCAATGCAATGCAATATATATATTTTAGCTTATGATCTACGGTTGAGGCCGGTCGTGGTATTAGGACAGAACTCTGACTGTAAACGCGATCAGTTGTCCGTTCGATTTCCACTCGGGGGAATGATTATGTCTAAATTATTTTCATTTCCTCGCTCTGGTAAGACTGGCGGCGTTGAGTTCCGCCACTAAACTCGTAATATCTCGAATTTGGCTTAAAGTGAAGTACAGAGTGTATTGACACTAGGTAGTTCCTATCTACCCTGTTATGCGGGATAAAAGCGTGAAGCTAAATATATATATATATATATATATATATATATATATATATATATATATATATATATATATATATATATATATATGCTAAATGCCTACTTAAAAAATAAGATCAAATCAAATATTTACTACAAGCATCTCAAAAAGAAGATTTAGCTAAACATTTAACGTGGTTTATTTCTAACCCACATACTGCATTCGGGAGAGGCGACGCGGAAGGAAATAATTTGTACAGTTATATTGCTCACGCGATGCTTAAAACGAATTGCCTCTAATACTACTGTGGATGCTTTTAAAGTTTTATACGAGGACTATAACCGTTTTCTTGCATTCTCTGTGATATTAATCCAATTTTTTGTATGGGAAAAGCTCTTAGTTAATACCATTGTGCATATAAGTACGCTACTTAGGTTGAGGGAAAAATATTTTCATTTTTGTTTATATATAGATGGAGTATAGCAACCCATAGTTTTCAAAATTTCGAATTACAAGAATATTAGATTAATATAATAAATAGAACATATAATAATAATATATTAAAGTTAAAGTTTTTTATATCCTCTTTCTGGCGTTATTAGTCCCAGCTAATACTAGAGACTGCCTTTGAATCAATCCAGCATAGATGGTAATATACTTTGTGGTTAGTACATTGCTTCTTATATTCAATTACCAGATTTCCAATCATCTATTTCCATCGTTTCAACCTTCAGGGATAGATATAAGACCTACCAAGGTAATATAACGACATAGTCCTCGCAGGCGTGCAACGTGTCTATATCATCTCAGATGACGCTCTTGGAGATTATCCGCAAAGTTATGGACTCTAAAACTTTTTAAATAAATATGTTATACGCTTTACAGCCTGAGATATGCCACACACCCACCTCAGCATATACCTTTCCTTGACACGAAGCTCCTGTAGGCACTGAGACAGTGCTAGCCGAAATTTGTTTATGCATTTGTACATTAGTCCCTTGGCCTTGTTAATCAATTATTACATACGACACTAACTTAAATGATATTTTTTTAAAATTTTAAACAGATTAATTGCGTATATTTTGGTATTTGAAAATTTTTGTAAGCCTGACGTTTCAAACACTTTTTTTTACTTTATTATAAACTACTATTTATTTTCAAATACCAAAATATACCCCATTAATCCATTTAAAATAGTTTTGCTTAGAATGATAGATTGTTTGTAATAATCGCGAAAATCAAAGATTTTACTATAAATGTGAACAAAAATTCGTCTAGAAATGAAAATGACAAGTGTTTTTATCTAAAAAACTAGAATCTAAGTGAAAATTGGCTTCAACTTGGTAGACTTATAAACAGCTAAGTGCTTGACTTGATCTCGCTGTGTACTTACAATGTAATTATAAAAGTTTCTATTAAGAGAGCGTTTTTAATTTCACCTCTCAAGTTTGTTCGCGTTAAGTTAGTCATGAAAAAATTGTTTTAGACTAGTTGTGCCTGTGACTTCATCGACGTGAGTGGGTTTGTTTAAAAGAATCAGTTGTCTACATCAAAAAACATATTACTTTATAGCAATTTTATCGAACTAAACAATTCAAATTGATATAACATTTCTATTTATGATATAATTAAAACAAAACAAACGCTATATGTTAGGGAAAATATAATAGTCAAACTTCATGGAAGTCGGTTAAGTCGTTTTCGAGATTAACGTGCACAAAACGTACAGACAATCAGACATACAGGTATAAATTTTAAAAATCATATAACATTGTAGGGTTATAATGTTTAGAATTCGAAGAGAAAAAACTTATTTAAATAATTACATTTACATACATTTTTGAAAAAACGTAATTACGTAAAACGTAATGTAATTTTTTTTAAAATGTTTTCTAATCCTAAGTGTGGAATAACACTTTAAAAATAGTAAATATAAAAATAATTTATATTTACTATTTTTAAAGTGTTAAAAATTAAATTGTTAGTTAAAAATTATTTCTTAATAATCTTTAAGTAGTAGAAATTTGTAAAAATCTCTCTACAGAGGTGCTAACAACATAAATAAGTTGTAACAAAACGTATAAGAATTTCGACTCAGCTGGTAGTAGAACGCATGGCTTAGCAGTCAAAGCGCTTGGACGGTATCCAAGAGTCACGGGTTCGAATCCTACTGCGTTCAAATTTTCAAATGTTTTTTCAAAAATGTTTTCTAATATGGTTATATTGTCTTATCACACACATATCTTCACACACACGGTATATATACTAAAATAAAAATTTATAGAATTTCTGTATGCTCGTCTATTTTAATTTTAAAATTATCAAGAAAAGGTAAAAAGAGAAGCTCTAAAAGGACAAGTTCCTTTGGAACTTTCCAAGGTCACACTAATTGGATCGAAAGTAATTGACAGAAGGTCAGACCAAAGTAAATCATATTTACTTAATTATTAGGCACAATGACGGAGGGGATTGTGAAAGCGAAACCAATATGGACGGTGGAAGCTGAAATTCAATTAATTGAGTCTATAATCTATAAATTGGCGCAGATACTCTTGTTATAAGATATTATAGCTTTGAAAAGTGAGGTTCTTTGTAATTAATAAAAGTAACATTTTAAATTTGTTATTTAGGTACTCGAAAATATACGAAACATATATATATATATATATATATATATATATATATATATATATATATATATATATATATATATATATATATATATAGCAGTATAATAACGTAGTGACCGCGTCAGTTACAATCCCTATTGGAATGAATTCATGAAAACATCATTAATATTTTTTGTTTCTACTTCTGGTTACCGATGGTACTTCTTGATGGTACTTCTGACTAGACGAAGTGCGGCGTTGAGTTCTGCCATTTATCACAAATGTTTCGATACACTATGTTCTTGAATATTAAAGGACGCTCTTAGAACTATACTTATATTATTTCTCCATTGATATCATCATGTAATGGGTGATCTAATAAAAATACGGATGGTGTGTACGTGGTAACCAAAAAAAAAAATTTGCTTCCTTATATATACTATGTCATATTCAGTATTAAAAAAAAATCGCCTATATTTTTGCGGAAACTTAGCAATTGCAATTTTTTTCTGGTTTACCCATACAAAAATGAAAATTTTACTGGGAAAAAATAGATAAGTGAGCCTGGAAACCGTAGCTTTACGTACAAATTTGCATGAAATGTAAGTAATTTACGTTGAAAAAGATAGCAGTAACGTTACTTTATCTTTTTTTAGCCTTTCCCCTCGTGGCAGTCGTTTTACTGTTTTCTATGGTTTTCATTACAATTTCGGGTATTGTATGTTTCGGAACTCAACACCGCTATGTGTATTAATTACAAGAGCTGCGTAATGTTTGGGAAAAAAATTAGGAAATACAAATTATAAAGAATAATTATAATTTTATTAAAATATGGAAGCAGAAGTTTGTAGTTTTCTATAAATGAATTTATAACACTTATTTATTTCATATACACTTTTTTATAAAGTGACATACGCGTTGCTAAGGCAACACGTATTTTACACGTAATTTCAATTAAAATGTTTGAATATAATTATTAATTATTTGAAGAGATATCATAATTGTCTGTACTTGTCACCTCAAATCTAACAACTTCAATAACAATAAGTAGATATTCGTTTGATAAGCTAAATAACTTCGAAGGCGCAGTGAGAGGATATTTAGTCAGTTTTGATTGTAGCAGGTTCAAAATGTAACAGAAATAAGTAAAATTTAAAATTTAAGAATACAAATGGTTGCTTCTGTTTTTTTATATTATTCATACTATTATTTGGGTAATTATGTAATTTAAAAAAATGAATATCTTATAAAATGTTTCTTCTATTATATTTTTAATCAAATATACATATTCTATCCGATTTTGACTAGCTAAGTTAATGGTTACCAAGGCACTTTCAAATTTATTGAAAATTTACATTTATGTTGAGGTATTAAAAATATCAGAAATAAGATTGATAAGTGGCGAGCTAGAAAGAATAAGGTCTTTGTATTGTCCAGATGAGGCCGGTCGTGGCGCAGTGGGACAGCGTCTGATTGTAAACGCGATCGGTTTTAGGTTAAACCTTACTTGAGAGTATGATTATATTTAAATTATTTTCATTACCACGTTCTGTTAAGATAAAACGCGGCGTTTAGTTCCGCCACTTAACACGCAATGTCTTGAAACTAGAAACTTTCTGTCCAAGAAAAACCTAAAAAAAAATGTCCATATGATTTTAATAGAAGTCAGTGTCGTGTCACTCAACGTATTTCTATTTTTGGCTGGAAATTATTGAACATCTATCTATGTATATAAATTATTTATGCTAATATTGTAATATCCAAACTGTAAAGATGAGAATAAAAATGCCTATGTTAAGAATTATTTTCAATTCCCCCGAAATTCAGCGTATTATTGACAAGGACAGCCATGATCGAGTACTTTTCCTATCTCGTAAATTTCGTTTAGCCTTTAAGTGATTAAATTTAGGCAAATACTTCAATTCTAATTGATTTATTTTCATATATGTATGTACCGTTGTATTAATATTTTAAAAGAATTAATTCCACAGGAATTATTATCCAAAAGAGAAATATTTTAGAAAAAATATAAAAAATAAAATAAAAAAAAATATTAAAAAAATAAATAAATTCAAACAAGCGTATAAGAATTAATTCACTTGAGCATTTGGGCAGTTTTCCAAAGTCATGGATTTGAATTCTTTCAAAAAGACGTGAAGACCTTCTAAATTCGATATTATAACCGGAATTCGTAAGTTTGAGCCAGTTTAAACTGGATAAAACTAGTAATGTTTCTATATTATTTGCTATAGTAACAAGATTTCTAAGGACATTGTTCTCTTTATATATATATATATATACTCAGGCTTACATTTTGAACACGTCGAGACAAATTAACTGATACATGAGGGTAGTAATTTATATGCGGGTTGCTCTATCAAGTTTCCTTCGAAAATGTACTGGCATATAAAATACTTGGGTAATAATAGTGCGAGTAAATTGGTAGTTTATACATGTTATATATAGTTGTACATTGTTTAAAACTATTTTTTTAATATATTTATTTATGTTCTATCCCGTCTAGTGGGATAGTCAGAGTGAATCTAGTGTTAAAACTCTTTTTCGTCACTTTCCGTCCGATTTCAAAACCTTGTGTATTAAGTAGCACAGTTCAACGTCTTTTATTGTGTAGGTTTTTTTTATCTTCGCGTTTTTATATCGCTTAGCAGGTTAAACAAGAAGTACCGAGCATCAAGACACTCCGTACATCGCTTTCTGCCGAATTCGAGACATTGCGTGTTGAGTCGTGGAACTCAACGGCGCACATTGTCTTTCCAGAGCGAGAGATTTAAGATAATTTTAATATAATAGTTCGCCTAAGTGGGAGTCGAACCCATAATCAATCATGTATACAGCCAGTCGCTATCCCACTGCGCCACGATGGCTCGCCACATTCAGCTATTAAATATTAATTTGTGAAACTCTTAGTATGATAAACGTTTCGAGCGTGATAGTTGAGCTCAAATTACTTCCAGTTGAACGAAGTTGCGTAATGAGAAAGGTAAACATAATATTATAAGGTTTTTTACTAGACATTAAATATTTTAGCTAGTAAAAGCTACAATATTATATATATATATATATATATATATATATATATATATATATATATATATATATATATATATATATTTATATTAGCCAATTACAAAGGCACTGGAAGAATGACATGTAAGAAGCCAGAGAAATTCCTGTAGGCATATATGAAGAGATTGATTACTGTAGACGCGGCGAAACAACTATGCAGAGGACGGAGGGCCAAACGCAACGGGCGTTTGGCCCTCCGTCCTCTCTGACCAAACCTCTAGGGATGAAGAGTGAAATTTATATAAAAAAATATTAAATTCAAGCTTTAGTTAGCTTATCGAATGAATATTTAAACTATTTTCATTTTCTCGTTCTGGTAAGACAAAGCGCGACGTTGAGTTTCACCAGTCATACAGTGTCTCGAATTCGGCAGAAAGTGTAGTATAGAGTGTCTTGACACTATGTACTTTCTGTTTACCCCGCTATGTGGGACAAAAGCGTGGAGCTAAAAAAAACCCGAAGTGTCTTATCACTATGTTCTCTTAGTCTATAAATAATAAAAGCTGACAAAAGAAGTTGCGAACAATAATGTTTGTACCCACCGAAAATATTTTAAACGAAAATATTTTTAGAAACAAAAATTTAATCAAATTTAATGGCGTTGTAACAGAATAGGAGGAAACGTAATTTGTATGGCGTTTTTTTAGATAACACCCTGTTTACAACACAAAGACTTCCATTAGCTACTGAAATATGGATGTTAATCAACAAAATATAGACCATGAGGCTATCATGGCTTATTAGAACAGCCTCTACCTAAAACGATTAGTTCTGGATTCAATTCTCGATCAGGGGAATAGTTATATTTAAAATTTAATTTAATTTCTCTACTCTGGTAAGACAATGCGCGGCGTTGAGTTCGGCACTGCTATACAAGGATTCACTTTCGGAGTAAAGCAGGCAACAGAGTGTCTTGATTTTAGATTGCCTCTTTCTGCTTGCTATGCGTGAAAAAACTTGAAGAATAAAATAAAATATAGGGTATTAAGATCGTCGTGGCGAAAAGTTAAATTTGAGTGTAAATACGTTTGTTATGTGTTCGATTCTCACTTAAGGCAATGATTATTGTTGTATTACTTTCACTTCCGATTGAAACCGGAACTCTTGTTTCTTAGCCTCTCTGATAATGATCTCTTTTTTTAGCTTTACGCTTTTATCTCTTATAGCAGGCTAGACAGTACTTAATATCAAAAGATACTCCGTACTTCACCTTCCGTTTTGAATTCGACGCGATTGCCTGTTCAGTGGTGGAACTCAACGCCGCACTTTGTCTGACTAGCGAGGAAGTGAAAATAAAT
The DNA here is from genome assembly GCA_032432895.1 of Dryadula phaetusa. Taxonomy (NCBI): domain Eukaryota; kingdom Metazoa; phylum Arthropoda; class Insecta; order Lepidoptera; family Nymphalidae; genus Dryadula; species Dryadula phaetusa. The sequence goes on from JAOYRS010000038.1 coordinate 8,860,107, forward strand.
TAAATATAACGTTTACAATTAGACGCTGTCACACTGAGCCACGACTGGCCTCAATTATATACTTTGTAGTGTATGAAATCTATTTCAAAATTTAATTTTAAGCAATTTGGATGACAAGGCCGAATGTTTAAAAAAATCCATGATTTTATTACATGGAAAAACAAATATTAATATGTTTTTTTTAGCTTCATGGTTTTATCCTGCATAATAGGATAGATAGGAAGTACCTAGTGTTAAGATAGTCCGTGCTCCGCTTACGAATTTGATACATTGCATATCGAGTGGCGGAAATCCACACCGCGCTTTGGCTAACCAAAGCGATGAAATGAAAATAATTTCAATTATAATCACTCCTCAAGTAGAAATCGAATCCACAACCGATTGCGTTTATAATAAAACGTTATTCCACTGCGCCACGACCAGCCTTATATATTTTGTAAAATTTATTTTGAGAGCTTCTCGCTTTTCCAGGCATAAGCAAGATAAGTTATAGTCAAAACACTTCGTTTAACAATTTCTACTTGAAAACCAGACGTTGCGGCACTCAACGCCGCAATTTGTCCTATAAAAGAAAATTGAAAATTATGTGTACTTCATAATATAAAATACGGTGTCGAAAATAGTAGCTCTTGACTTACTTTTAAAAGCTTTAGTGGAGCTTCGAGACGATATTAAATCTAGAGGCGCTTCCGGTTGAGAATTTATTTCCGGCTTTTCATTGGTACATTTATTCTACTAGTATATCTGAAGCAATATATTTTGTATAAACGGACATTATTAAAATATGGAAAATGTATACATATAATAAATCTGTAGATATGTTATTCTGTACATTTAAAAAAATATATTTTTTTGTCTGTTTATTATCGCATCACGTAAAAACTCCTGGTCCGATTAGAATGAAATTTGGTATACTAATCCCGCGCTCTCTAGTGGTTACTTTTTAAATGGGAAATGTATATACACTAGAAACAAATTTAATTTTGTGGCTTGTTCCCTTAATGTGATTACTATAGTAAGCGCAAATAATAACTTTGTCATATGCTATTACGTAGCATGAAGTCCCGCAGTGAAGTTCAGTAGCGTTGACTTTTAATGCAGACTTACGCAGAATGTTTTATCTTACTGACATTTTATGAATTATATGACAGGTATTTGAAATTTTTATCTTTCTTTTTAGCGCGACAGGTTTTGATCTTTTGTTTTATTTTGTTTCTTTGTTTCTTTTTTTTAGCTTCACGCTTTATAGTCAGAAAAAACGGAGCGCCAAACGCTACGGTCCCTGCATTTCTCTTTCGCCTCGTTTACAGGCGTCTTCATACATGTCCTTCAGGGGGTTTTTTACGTGACCTTCCTTCAGTATCTTCGATATTGTGTGTTCGAAGATCAACCGAGGTCTCCTTCGACCTCTCGTACCACTCACCTTGGCTTCATAAATCTTTCATACCATTCTGTCATCACTCATTCTCTTAACGTGCCCAAACCACCTGAGCACGTTCTTCTTCATTCCTACTATAACATTCACGCTTACTCCTGCCATTCTGCGTGAGATACGCTCGCTGCATATACGGTCAGCTTAACTGACTCTGCACATCTGACAAAGAGTTCGCATCTTTACTGCGTTCATCTTTGTTTCAATAACCTTTTGATAAACCCATATTTTGCTGTCGAATAACAAAGTCGGTATCAGTACTGCATTATCAACGGCAAGACGTGCAGGTACGCTAACGTTTTGCCGTCGCATCAATGCAGCACGAGCACCGTTCACCCTGTTACTGGCAGCAATACGCCTTTCCTCATCCATTTCGTATCTTCCATCTCTACTAAACATACTTCTCAGATATACCACCTCATTCACTTGTTCTAATATCTTTCTATCTACCCTAATCATACATTCCGTTTTTTCTTCATCTCTTTCGTTTTTTTTTTGTTTGTAAACTTTGCAATAGTTACTTGCACTTTCACCGCCAATAATTACACGACTATTTTACTCCTTTCCACGTTCTTCGTTAAATCATAAATTTTTGTATAAAATTTCTTATACGTCAATCTAGTAATGAAAACCTTATAAAAAAACGTCACATGGTTAGATAGATCTTTTTGTTTCTGTGTATATTTAGTACGTACATTTAGAATTCACAGACCTTTGTGATATCTTTTTAATGAAAACTTCATGTTTTAAATCATCTTCTTACAAATCAATATGACCAAATTTATATTGTTTTCAATATGAATTTAATAATATAATATAAAATAGTTTTTGTGTAATTGTCACACAAACGAACAGACACACTGACAAATTCTATTCTATTCTAGATAGTGGTACTTTTGTTTCTGTACCCTACATACTACATTTTTTCTTAAATATTTAATGTACAGAATTATTAGTATAGAGATTGATGTAGTAGATCTGTATAGATTTTATATTGAAGTAGGTTAGTAGGCGGGTTATATCTAAGACTCCATTGCTAGCTTCCTACATTGATTACTGTTATTTTTTTTAATTACTTCACACTCTATTCTACATAGCAGGGTAGGCAGAGAGAATTTAATGTCAAGACACTCCGTTCACGACTTTCTGTTAAAATTCGAGACTCGGCTTTGCAATAATAAAACCAGATCATAACAAAAATTTTTTAATTATACACATTCCCTATTCGAACCCATAGCCAACCGCGTTTACAGTCAGACGCTGTCTCACTGCGCCACAATGGCTTCCATAATAGAATAGATGTCTAATATATGAAGAATATGATTTTTATTAAATATTTTATTGCGTCTGCTGAATATATTGAATAGAAAAGAGCGTTATGCTCGTAATAACTCAGAGCGTTAAAATGATTTTGGCATAACAACGCAGTTTCGTGGTAATGACTCTGATATTTATATATGTTAATGTATAAGTATTTTTTATAGCTTTTCGCTTTTATCCCGCATAACGTGGTAGACGGGGTCTATCTAGTGTCAACACCGTAATTTGTCTTTACCAGAGCGAGGAAGTGAAAATAATTTAAATATAATCACTCCCCCCGAGTGGGGATCGAACCCACAACCGGTCGCGTTACAGTCAAACGCTGTCCCACTGCGCCGCGACCGATTTATTTAACATTTTTTTTTACACTTTATTTATATGTACCTTTGGCCATTTTAAGCAGCGTAACCAATGGAAACTGTTAACGGAGAAATAATTATTCCGTTTTTCCGTTTTACGTTCTCCTATGAAAAGTAGCATGGTGTTATTATGGCTCATACAATATATCCATTCTCAAATATATATACTTAAATAAAATTTTGAACCCAAAAATTGGTTTTCAATATGAACCAGTAAGTTCAGAAATAAGCGCGCGTAACAATACAGACAAACGTGTTTATAATGTCGTTTTATAACATTTATTATATACCTACTTCATTAATATATTATAGGAGCTTTGCCAGTGACTTCATTGGATGTACAAGTTAACATGTTAAAGTAACATAAATTAATCCTTCTTACATCTATCTGCCAGTGAAAGTTCTGTCAAAATCGATCTAGTCGTTCTAGAGATAAGCCGGAATATAGATTTTGTTTATATATACAGATCTATTAAAGGTAACTGGTCTAGCTCTAAAGTTACTTATTGTTCTAAATGCATTGATTGCAATTAGAATAAATAGCTTTGTTTATTTTACTATTAAGTACCGCTTGTACAATGCGTATTCTTGAGAAACAGATATATATATATATATATATATATATATATATATATATATATATATATATATATATATACACACACATATATATATATATATATATATATATATATGTATATATATATTTATAAATAAGGTATAAAGGCACAACTTTAATACATATAACACATATTACCTAGTTTTATAGTTTATTTTTATATATGTACATATTTTAAATGACAGAAAACGTTAAGATTATGGGTTTGATTTCCACTTGGGGGTTGATTGTATTAAAATTATTTTCAATTTCCAGTTATATTAAAAATATTGCAGCGTAGAGTTACGCAATAGGACACATAATTTCCTCAATGTAGACGAGAAGCCGATAACGCAGCGCCTTGACAAAATTTTATTTCGGGCTCTCTAACTACTTGAAAAACCAATATTTTACTCAAATTACTCAACAAACAATAATTTCAATAATAACTCCATTCTATTCATGACGTTTGTGTCAAAGTTATTAGCGTACTGCTTTGATCCCACATTCGAAATCGTGAAAAGGAAGGTCTGTTATTGACTTACTTAACACTGTTTTACGACTTATGACCCTTACCATGTCGTAGTTCCAACTATAAATCATAACATCTGGTTATTTACATTTCCGTTGGGTGTTTTGGGAAATCTTCTTTTACCACTTTTTTCACATTTCGTAAGAAATCTATAATAAGATAATAAGATGTTTGATTTTCGTTGTTCGAATGAAAATATCGTATATGGTTTTTTTTTTCTTCACGCTTGTATCCCGTTTCGAACTATAGACCGCCGCATTTGAGACATTATGTGTTAAATTACGTAACTCAACGCCCCACTTTGTCTAATCAGGGCAGGGAAATAAAAATAATTTAAGTATAATTATTCCCCGTCCGGGAATCCAACGCGTTGGCCTCCTTGGTGTTCCGTGTATATTTGGTATTATCTAACTACTGTCAAATTGCTGTAAAACTCGACACGTCTGGTTTTCTAAAATGTATTTTCGAATACCGACACATACGCGATTGATCCTTTTACCATCGGATCACTAAGCCATATGATCTATCTAGCTACGCCGAATTGTATATCCATTATTTGCAACTTGATTACCGTAAATTTCTTAATACGTTTCTTAATTTTTTTCTTCTACTAAGTGTGTGAATTAAAATCGAAACATCGCAGCTCCCCAAAATCTACACAAAGTGGAATGATGACCTCGTCAGAGTTGCAGAGCCGTTTGATACGAGAGATATGCAGCCGTTCCTGCTAGAAAACCTGCATGCCTCCCGCCTGATGCTATGGAACAAGCCAGCAGTGGAGGTCTTCCGGGTGATGATATTAATGATGATAAAGTGCACGTAAACACTTTACAGGTGGCGCCGTAGGACAACGTCTGGATGTGGGTTGGATAACCACAGCCGATATTGTTCCTACTCGGGAGAGTTATATTTAAATAATTTTCGCTTTCCCGCTCTGGTAAAGACAAAGTACGGAATTGAGTCCGCCACTCAACACGCAATGTCTTGAATTCGGTGGAAAGCGAAGTACGGAGTGTCTTAACATTAGGTACTTTCTGCCTACCCTGCTATGCGGGATCAAACCGTGAAGCTAAAAAAAGTTTATATTCACTTTGTCCGATTATATAAGCGTTAAGTCTTTAAACTGTTAGAAGTTAAAACTGTTAGAAGATATGTAACCAAATAGGTCACCAGGTCAGACAGAGCCAGTGTTGGCTATATTTGCTATTGAATAATTAATATTTATTTTAAATATTTTATTTATATTTTACTTAGAAACCAGGACGCTCTTGGCGCAGTGTGACAGCGTATGACTGTAAACGCAATCGGCTGTGAGTTCGATCCCCACTCGGAGTAGTGTTTATACATATGTAAAATTATTTTCACCTGCTATGGTAAGACAAAGTGCGGCGATGAGTTCCACCACTCTACATGCAATGTCTCGAATTCGGTGGAAAGAGAGGTATATAGTGGTTTGACACTAGGTATTTTCTGTCTAGCCTGCTATGCGAGATAAAAGAGGTGAAGTTAAAAAAAAAACTTTTAAACCATCGTGCTGCGATATTGTTTAATCTAACTTTAAATGCAAACGGTTCTGGTCTTGGATCCCGCTATAATAATACAAAACATGGCGTTGACCTTAACAACTGAACATGCAGTACCTTTAGTTTAAGCGAAAAAGGAAAAATAGAGTGTCGTGCCAATAAGTTCTCTCTGACCATAAATGAGTGAAGCTAAAAAAAAACTTAGCTGTTCTTAATAAATAAACAGAAAAAACGTCATTTTTTCTTCCAAGATTAAAAAAATAACTGAAAATAGACTCACCTGAAGTTGTCTTTTTGCCTACAACGGATATCAAACCCAGAAACATCGCGCTTGACGTCACATCTTTTCACTTTGCCACGATTACCTCTCAATTACTTGTATAGCATTAATTTATTCCTATATAAATATGATACTGTTTGGATTTTGTTAACCAACTTCAAACAATCGACGTTATCACTGTGATATGTATGTATGTAATAATTTTGAAATTGAAAAAATACTTGAGTATAATGTTCCATTTAGGCTTCTAAGCCCGTGTGTTTAATGGATTAAGTGTATTGTTTGTTTATACGTTTGTCCATGAATTACTCATAAACTAAATATCATATCGAAATAACGCTTGTTATTTAAATTAAATATATTTAAACTTAACGATCATTACAAATTCCATTAAAATCGGTCCAGCAGTTTAAGAGATATAGTCAAATTACTTGTAAGAAAATATAGGTAAGTAGTTGTATGGTTATTATCAACTCAGTTTACTTTTCATTAGTTATATTATTTGCCAGGATTTGAACCCAAATATTAATACATTATACGATCATTTCCCTGCGCTATAGGATTTTCTAATATATCATGTAGGTCATGTTAGGCAATTCCAAATTATACTATAATATGTTTAAATTACAATCCATCGTCGCGTTCCGTTGCTTGACGCGAGCATACATTTATATTTATATTGTACAAGTATGTATAAGAACGCTGGTAGGGTGACAATGATTTTGTATTATATAAACTTAGTTACCCCGGTAACGCGTAAACATGCGTTGCTTGGCAACGTATATGTCACTGTCAACAATGATTCTGTATGTTAAACTTAAAGTACGTGTGCGTTGCATTTGTTTTATTAATTTTATTTATTAATTATGATTTATTTTAAAAATATAAGCACTCTACTCTTCTTCTTCATATATATATATATATATATATATATATATTGTTAGTCTAAACTCACAATGTTTGTGGGTTGAGTGAAATTATATGTGTGGCAATTGTTTTAGACCTTTAAGATTTATTAAAAACAAACAATTCTATCAGTAAATTATATATATATATATATATATATATATATATATATATATATATATATATATATATATATATATATATATATCTTATATTAAAAGATATTAATGATTACGATTTTTGCATGTTTGTCTGTTCCGGCTAATCTCTAGAACTGGTCAGATTTTGATATGACTTTCGCTATTACTCTTCTTAAGTTACTATTGGTTTAGATTTATAAAATAGTCTTATAAAATATTGTATAATCTCTCATTGTAACTGCATCTTTATATTTAAAAATAACATATTTAGCCACATACTATTAACAAGTTTCTTTATTCTTCCTAGTGTTTAGTTACTACCCACTAATCCTGACTAACCTTGAATTAGTTAACTTTAAATATTGTTTATCATGGAAGTGACTGTATTGTGTCTTTTTTGAGATATAAATGTCTATCTAAGTAGAGATCTTGAGAACAGCAAGCCTTTTTTCTATCGCTAATAAAAGGAGAGGCAGAGAGACATTAGTGTTAATATTTTTCATTCTTTACTTTTAGTCTAATTTGAGTTTTCAGTGTTTGCAACTTAACTTGTGAAGTTAAGTTGCAAACACTGAAAACACAAATTAGAGTCTATTAAATAGATTTGGTGACATGAAAAAATGCTATTATATATTAAATAAAAATAATAAGTTTAATGATGAATTTGATTCTCAAAAACGAAGTATGAAAAACAGATTTGTAAATAACTTACTTGTATATGAAAAATGGTAAAGATAGTTTACTTACACTGCTATACGATTGTAAATGCGATCGGTTGTAGCTTCAATTCTCATTCGGGGAATAGTTGTATTTATATTATTTACACAGCCTCGTTCTGATAAGACAAAATACGGCGTTAAGTTCCACCATTCAACACGGAATTTCTCGAATTCAGTGGAAAGCGAAGTACGGAGTGTCTTGACACTAGGTACTTCCTGTCTACCTTGCTATGCGGGATAAAAGCGTGAAGTTAAAAAGTGAAAAATATACAATTCATATAGTTTTTGTAAGAATTTTTTATACACTATATATAATAATATTATTTTTGCTTTTATTCACTTACTTACGTTCTTTTATACACTTTACAAAAGTCTGCGGTCACGTGAATTTTATTCGTTACTTGCAAGGAAATAATAAATTAAAAATATATACGACGGCTGAAAGTAAATCAAATTTATAAAATATATTTTCATTTAGAAATTTTTATAACAAAGACTTTTTTTACTTTACATATCTTTTTAAACATGTGAAAATTTAATTTATTTTTTTTTATAATTACTTGAATAAATTCTTTATTTCGTATTTGGAACTCGCCAGCTCTTCTCAGCACAATGACTTCCGGGCCGGTGGTAGCTTCCTATCGGACTGACAATACTGACATTTTGAGTTGATTAATGATTTAAAAGCGCTTGTTAACAGTGTATTTGAATGAAGAATATTTTATTTTAGATGTTGATTGTTTCCCTTCCATTTAAAAGACATGGAAGTCGTGACGCAATGGGACAGCGTCTGACTGTAATCGCGATCGGTTATGATTTCGATTCCCATTCAGGGGAGTGATTATATTTAAATTATTTTCACTTCCTCGATTATATTTAAATTATTTTCCTCCTTTTGATACTAGGTACTTTCTATTGATCCTACTATACCGGATAAAAGCGTGAAACTAAAAAAAGGTACAGAGCTATTCTTTGCTTAATCGATCCAGTGAAAAAAAAATACATAAATTAATTACTTATTAAGTATTGAACCTGTAACCATTAAATATACAGAGAGACTCAATAACTATGCTACAAGTTGCCATTTACCAGTTATTTTTATTACAAATCAAGATATTTCATGTTAAATAAAAGTTTAAGGAAAAATCATGATGAGGGGTCAAAAGGGTTTTCCTGACATCTCTACAAAGCATAAGAAAAATCGCTGAATCGTGCGAGACCTTTCGGACTTTGACATTCCACCACGTGGATAATCGTGTTATTTGAACACTTGGGTATGAAATACAATTATTTTTAATGTATGGACAAATTTGGAAAAACGAAATTTCGTTCATGTTAATAAGATGTTTAACATTAGGTCCCACTAGCTAGCATGCAATATCTCTCTATGTATTTTTTTTCAGAAGGGCCACTTTCGCCCATGGACATCTATAATATTAGAGTTGTAGATGCGTTAACGACATTGAGAAGGAAGTGAAAGGAGATGAGGGAAAGTATGGGAATATGGAAAGCTGGCTTACATGACATAGAACCGGAAAACATCAACAGATAATTGGCGGATCGTTTTCTCATGATATTGGCCGCGAGCTAGTTGGAGGATTAACCTCCTATTACAAAATTACTGGGATACCTATCTCTTACAGGACGCTATACAGCAGCGAAGGGGAGGGGGGGGGGATAATTTTACCCCATCTCCCCACAGGGAGATGTATGTATGATATATAGTTTTGATGATTAGTAAAAGGGAGAAAATATGTTTTAACACTAGCTTGTGTATGTATAGCTTCACACTTATTCCCGCGTCATTTTTAGAATTCTTTACCGATAGGTTCAAATAATCTACTACTGATACTTTGCTATGGGATAATAAATGGGAATCTACTACTGATACTTTGCTATCCATCCACCTGTTTGTCTGTCCATCTGACACCAGGCTTTATCTTATGAACCGCGGTGGTTATATAAATGAAATTTTCACAGACGTTGTATTACTGTTGTCGCCATAACAATAAGCGCAGAAAATCAAATAAAATAAATATTTAATAAATTAAAATGAATACAAAAAAATAAGGTAATTTACTACCGATTTTTAAACACAGTGACGTTCGTCCAACTTGTACATTTCCGGCTTGTATTTCAAATAATGGCATAAAAAGTGGATTTGCTAAATCATAGTCACCTTACTTTCCGCCCGCGTGTTTTGTTTGCTTACTGCCTACAAGTTGGTGTAATTTAAACCTTGCATAACCAATTATTTCATCGCTATATAATTTACACTGTAATAATTTTGAATATAACACCTTCAAACTTATTCCGTATATTAGGATATATATATAAATATTATTGAGTGCCGGAACTCAACACTGCGTTTTGTCGTATCAGTGTGAAAATATGAAAATAATATCTTGAAGTGGGAATCGAATCCACAACCAATTGCGTTTATAGTCACGCACAGTCCACTGTAATGTAATGGTGTTTATATAAACTAAAACTTTTTAATATCGGATTCAGAAATATAAACAAGGACACTTCGTTCTTCACAAATTCAACACATCACATGTTGAATGGCGTAACTCAACCCCGCAATTTGTCGTTACAAATTGAAAAGTTCATGTTCAATATTCTTCAGTTTTGCGTTCCCCATTTCCCGTATTTTTCTACATAGGAAAGAAAAATCTAATGGCAAGTCATTTACTATTCACTTTCCTCTTTTTGGTATCTGCTCGTGCTCGTGCTTTATCAACCGATTGAGCTAACAAGATCTTATCGGAACGTTGATCGAAACTTTAAATATCGTTTTTTTTAGTTCTCTAGTATTTAGTATAATTTTTTTTAAGTATATATTAGAAAACCCCATCGTTTCGAACTTATAATATCATTTCTATAATATTTAACTTAGATAATCCATACTAACATTATTAATGCGAAAGCAACTGTCTGTGATGTCAACACAGCCAAAGTGCTGAACTGATTTTGATGAAATTTAATATAAAGACACTAGAGGCTTAAATATATGAGATGTTCTTTGAGATGTATAAGGATTAAGATTTCACTGTGGAAAATCAATACAGTTAACAGCCACAGCTATAAAAGATAGAAATGTAAATAGTATGGCTAAAATCATGAAGCTCCACTCTTTAGGATTTTTAAATAACTATTAACTGACACTATATTAATAAACTAACTATAGTGCAAAAAGTTGTAAAACCGCAATGCTTTACTTTAGAGCTGAAAGCAGTCCACGGAGTGTCTTGATACTAGATTCTATCTCGCACTCTATCCCGCATACTCTGGTATGCGGGATAAAGCGTGAATAGCTTCACGCTAAAAAAGTAACACGTTTTTAGCATATTTTTCATAATATTGCAGTTTAATTCTATTATATATTTTTTTGAGTTGACCTTGTTATTTTTATACTAAAGAGTTAACACGCAACTTTTCAAAGTATTATTGTGATTACATTATGAATTTAAAGGTCAATTGTAATATTTTTATAATATACTACTTTTAGAATATATGCATTGCAATTTGATACCTATAATATGTACAGCAAAAAAAATAGTTTCAGGCTATCGTGACGCAGTGGGACAGGGTCTGACTGTTAACACGATGGGTTGTGTGTTCGATTTCTACTCGAAAAAATGATTGTACTTAAAATTTAATTCAATTTCTCCGTTCTAGCAAGATGAAGCGCGGCGTTGAATTCTTCCCTCTACATATAATTTCTCGATTTAACGCGGAAAGCAGTCAACGGAGTGTCTTGACACTAGGTTGTTACTGATTACTACGCTATGTAGGATAAAATATAAAGCTGAATTTCATTTCACTATCGTCATACTTAATATATAAATATAATATAGAAAAAAATATTTTTTTTTTATATTTAAAAAATTAAACCTTACAAAGAGTGGATTTCCTGAAATTCCCATGAAAAAAGAGAATAAGAATTAACATTATACAGCAAAAAGTCCATCATAACGTTGAAATTCGTTCATATATTCAAATTTATTCATTCAGACTGGAATGTGTATGGTATCGAAGCTAATTAATTCATTTTCTCATTTCATTCAATGAATTTTTGTCTTTACCAGAGCGAGGAAGTGAGAATAATTTAAATATAATCACTCCCCCGAGTTGGAACTGAACCCACAACCGATCGCGTGTACAGTCATATGTTGACCCATTGCGCTATGATCGGCCTCAACATTTTATTTAGGAAAGTATATATATACATAATTCTTTCCAGGAATATTGCACTGACGTCGATATGTGGATCTGTTGATGCCCATTCTGGAGACAATTACAGTTGTAAGCATGTTTTTGAAAACATTTTTGACTTTAAATATAATAAAATAGTTGTAAACATATTGTAAAATTACATTTTAAAAGATCAACCGTTGTTTTTTTGCCAGATCTTCAGCAGTGCTGCATAATGAGCTGGTGGTAGCTTCTAGTAAAATTGACAATACTGACATTTAAATAGTAATTCACGATCCAAAAGTGTTTGTATAATAGCCTATTTAAATAAACAGTTTGGTTAATATTCGTAACTGACTGACTGACTGACAAGCAACACACAGCTGAAATTACTGAACGGGGAAATCTGAATGGTTTTTTGCGTTCCTTGGAGGGTGTTTAGTGAATCACTAAGAGAAAATTTCTGGATTATATTTTACACGATTCACATAACTATAAAAATAATATAAAATATAATATATTCATTTTTTTGTTATATATTTGAATATAATAAAAATTTCAACTGAATTCCCATACAATTGTATCCAGGTGTGGTGTGCAAATTATTAAAGCAATTATTCAAAAGGAAACACACGCGACATACAAGTTTCAATTTACAAAGTAAAATGATTTATTAGACAAAGCTCTTATGAGCGTGTAATGAATAGCGTACTTAATATGCCTGTTGAATGAAATATGTAATCTTTCATTCGTGTAGTGTTTAAAAGATATTTTGAAATACATTTTTTTATTATCAAGCTTATCAGTATATATACAGAACCAAGACACTCTATACTCTAATATTCTCCCAAATTCAAGACGTTGTGCATTGAGTGGCGTTACTTAACGCTGCGTTTCCTCTTACCAAAGCTGAGAAATGAAAATAATTTTAATGTATACACTTTTTCTATTTTAAATCGAACCCAAAACCCTCGCCTCCAATAGGCAGATGGTATCCTACTGTACCAAGATGGACTCAGCATTATTTATTATTATATTTTCGTTAAATTTAATGACAAAATAAACTACCATTATGGAGTAGCACACTTCTAATGATCACATACATAGTCTAGGTCCAATACCAATATAATATTGTAACTTTAGATACATACGAGGCCGGTCGTGGCGCAGTATGACAGCGTCTGACTGTAAACGCGACCGGTTGTTTGTTCGATCCCCACTCGGGGGAGTGATTATATTCAAATTATTTTCACTTCCTCGCTCTGGTAAAGACAAAGTGCAGCGTTGAGTTCCACCACTCAATAAGCAATGTCTCGACTTCGGTGGAAAGTGAAGTACGGAGTGTCTTGACACTAGGTGCTTTCTGACTATCCTGCTATGCGTGATGAAAGCGTGAAGCTAAAAGAAATACTTTGCATACTGAGTCACGTGAACGAAACAGCAAAGTGCAGGAATGTTTTTCTTGTAGACATTGCATTGCACCAGTAAGTATAAAGCGGTATAGACAAAGATAACTTAGATTAAAAGCACTTGGTCCTTCAGTATTCATAATTATTCAACAAATAAACTTTAATTGACAATTTATAAAGGTTTTAAGTTTGAATTCAATACGGAAATTCAAATATTATAACTTTAAAATGGAATTATAATTTATATTACTTTAGAAATTGTGTTCTAAATTAATTTAGAATTGATTAATTCAAAATTCTAAGTCAAACTATCTTTTATTAAGTTTCTATAACGGTATAGAGATATAGGTACAATGGTTGTATATAGGTAAAATGGTATAAAATATACATTAATGGGCCTGCCTCTACTGTCCAAACTCGTCGTTACTTAAGGAATTTTAAAGCAATCATAGTTATATATATATATATATATATATATATATATATATATATATATATATATATATATATATATATATTCAAGCGATAAGGCCGCCTATTTTTGCTTATTTTGGTTCCATGTGGGTTGGTATATTTATGTATATTTTTCTTATTTATATTGTTTTTTGAGTATTTTTCACATTTAATATGTGCCTAATGCCACCTGAGTCTACCTCTGACCACGGACTACTGTAAAGTGTTCGAAACGTTAGTTATCCAAAAATACATTTTCGCTTAAAATAGTTTTATTTAAAATTTTGTTCCTTTGTTTGTTACTTATCCTAACAATCCCATAGTATTCTATCACAATCACTATCGTAAATAATATAAATTCGTTCTGCTCGCGCCACTGTATATATTTAATTTCTTAAATAAATATTTCTTTACTGTTAGTGAAACTGTTAAAACAGAGAATAATTATATTCAAATAATAAGAATTATATTATTCAATAATTATATTATATTATTATTAATATATTATATTAAATAATTGTATTTAAATGTATATATTAAAATTGAAATTAAAATCGTTAGCTGAGGTTAAGGCACCCTTCCACCTTTAATGTTCATATTAAGATCACTTCCATTGTTCAAGTTCTTTTCTCTATCTCAAAAGAATATTTTATAATAATTTATAATAACATGTGTAAATAAAAGTTTTATTTCGAAATAATACAGATCAAATTGTCATTGACAATAAAGACAAGACAAGTTTGGAGGACTCGTAGCAAGTGCTACGTGACTCTATTGGCTCTACAAGTATTGTAAAAGCATGCATTGAATGTATTGTATTTATTAATATATCTATATAATATTATTTTTAACATAATCAAATTACATTTTGTTAGTATAACATTTTTAAGCGGATAAAATTTTCTTTGTTTTAAGGAAAGCTGTTTTCAATTTCAATCTATGTTTTAGATGTACGCATAATATGCGTTATTGTTTTTTTTCCGAATGCAGGTCTACCACTGCCGAGTTTTTTTGATATAAACCCACCACTCCTCCACTTGATGCAATGGCCTGAATTTCAGGATTATAATATTGAATACAAAAAAAATATCTCTACAAAAGGAATCTCTACAAAAAGTGACTCACTCAACAAGAAACAAGTTTGATATTTTAGTTTACCTTATAATAACAAAAAAAAATCTTCTCTGCTCATATTCTAACTCCAACCAACCATCGCCTGCAATCGGACACGTCCCAACGTCAAAACGTAACATAAATCTGAAAACCTTTATAACACTTTCAAAACTTCAGGAGCAATTAAGGAAGACCGTGATATCGTTTTAGCTGGCTAATTCCTGCTCAAAAGGGGGTCCAACTTTTCTAAGAGTCTTCAACAAGTTTTGATGTATTTCGATATTTGAAACGGTTATAAAGGGATTATGTTTACGTATACTGATGTACATTACCTAACTTTTTACTTTGCTGTACTTTATGTACATTCAAGTGCAAAGTTTCACTTTCAGCGCTCGTTAGGAGATGGTGTAATTTTGTGGTAGAAGTGTACGTTATTGTATTATAATTAATATTAAATAAGAACGAATTTCCCGTTTGACTGACTTTTTCCAAACTCTACATTTTTAAATATATATTTTTTTATATATATATATATATATATATATATATATATATATATATATATATATATATATATATATTTTAATATCAAGAAGACAAGAAAAATGTTCATTTAAATTATATTGTTCATTCTATTTACAGTTGAATCTATTGTTATTGCTTATTCGAATATAGGAATTACGAAATTAGCATATTTAATATTAACAAAGAATAGAAAGTAATACAGAAAACTAATAGTTTATTTTATTTAAGGTGTAATGTATTAAGTTAAAAAATTAATAATACACAAATCTCCTCCTTTCTATTAAATATTGGGTTAATGAAAAAATCTAGTGGAAATTATTTTATTTATCTATATAACTATATTTACCAGTTAGTTTAACTGGATAGGAAAAGTTATAGTTTTCTATACATATACACTCTCAAATTAAAATCGAACCCAACACCCTTCATTACATTTGATATTTTATAATATTTTTTCATAATATTTTTCTTCAAACGACATGATCTAATAATAACGCTCTTTCTACAAAAATTGTTTTAATTTTCCTACTGTCACATCAAACTAGTCACGTAGCAACGTACGTGACCAAAGTATAGAGATATATAGAGTAAATGTAAAACTCAATCTCAGCTATGTTAGAGATAAGAATTTTTTTGTCTGTTTGTTACATTACGAATATACTAAAGAAGCAAGAATATTTGGTTATATTTGGGTTTTGACAGATTTTATTATTAAGATGGATTCCTGGCATAATTATGGAAAAATATAAAAAATAAGATAGTGAGTATTTTAGTGGAAGAAATGTGAGTTTTGCCTTAAATATTTTATGCTCTCTATATTTTACAAATTTAATTTTCCAAAGTTTAATTCATTCCTTTACGTGTGAAATTGTTTTAAAACCAGCAAAATTGTGTAAAATGGTACGTTTGTTGGCAAAAATAACTGATTTTGCAATCAAAATCAATTCTGTGCTTGAATAGATGAATAAAGATAATAACCCATGCATAGCAGAAGTCTAAACAAAACAGAATTTGAAATGGAATACTGGCAGAGGATTTCCCAAAAATTCCTAAGTGTACTTAATTATACCTTCAGTTCCATAATTACATAAATAGAAAAAAATATAGACTGTGTAGGATCGTAGAGCTTATGTAAATAAAGTAGGGGGCAACAACTAGCTTATAATAAATCTTTTACGCATACAGAATACTTGTGAGACATAAAAGGGACAAATATTAAAAGAAAATAGTCGCAAATGTTATTTGACATACGAATATTTGCTCAGAGCTCGCTGTTTTAACATTTTTCTAACCACTTGAGTATACTGATACGTGCCTTATAATAAACACAAGGTACTTTATAAAATATTACATGTGTATTAAAATTTTCAACACAATATTGATTATATATGATATGTTGGCACAGTAGGTAAGAATGACGTTGTAAATCTTGGGTCGTAAGTTTGACATATAAAATAGTAAAAAAAATATATGGCAGAGAGTGTAGAATTTTGCGTAGTGATACATAAAATACTCTTTCTTTCTCTCTTTTTGGTACTCATTACCAAATTCAAACCACGCAACCAAGATACATATAAACTTAAACATTCTCTGAGTGAGGAAAGAACCCAAAACCTACGCGTCGTCAATTATTAATATTTAATCAGGGCAAGATTCACACTCGCAACCACACAATAACAATTCCCTGCTCTATAAACAGTGTGTAACGTATAAGGAAATTTTCACTAAGCCGGAAAGGCGAAAATTTTAGCTATAGATACGCTAAGAGTATACACATATATGTACATATGTACTGTAATACAGAGCTTCCCAAACTATGGGCACTTCATTGTCCTTCACGTATAATACCAACTGCTGGACATAGGCTTCCCCCAAGGATTTCCACGACGTTTGATCCTGTACACCCTACATCCTGCAGATGCCTGTGACCTGGAACAGATCATCACCTGGTAGGATTTGACCACAACGCATCGTTCAGCCCAATTAGTAGTCTCTATTATTTAAGGCGACACAAACAATTGAAACGATTTTTTTTTTCCTAAAACTACTATTTGAATCAGAGGTGAGTGAGAGAACTTTGGGAGCCACTGTTAAAGTACAATGAGTAAGGTTTTGTTTGCCATACTTAAGTTTATCCGCTTAACGTTGAAAGAGTGTTGGGAAAAGTAAATAAAAATACGTGTACACATAAGAAAAGTTAAATAGTAGCGAAGCAGATATATGTGTGTATGTATATGTTATCCAGGCTTCATATTTATCTTACTTTATATATATTTATTTATAAAGTATTACTCCACTCTTAGGATTATAAAATATAATTAAAACACGTTTATATATTATATTTAATATGTTTTATATATATATATATATATATATATATATATATGTGTGTGTGTGTGTGTGTGTGTGTGTGTAATAGTTTCCGCGTGACCGCGAACTCAAAAAGTCATGTTTTCAAAATATACGCGAACGATCCGTTTAAAATAGTTTCATTTAGTTTCTCATGTGCCCTGCTGTGATATAGTGCGGCGTTAAGTTTTGCTATTCAACACAAAATATTTAAATTTTGTCCTAAACGCGGGGAAGAGAATGAGTACAATATATTAAAATCTACTAACTGAAAATGGCTTACTATTTGTATTTGTCCATCAATTTTCCATACAATTTCTCATCATCAAGTTTTAAGTCCGTACCCTAAACGCATGATATAATAAAACATAAGGGTCCATAAACTGTGGGTTTGTATGAAGATAGCGTTAAGTGTTTATACTCTTGCATATGATACATAAATGTATACTTATTACTAGGAGAAGATAATAGAAATGGTATGTGATAATAAGCAAAAAAGCTTTCATATATATCAATGGAGTGGCCTGAACCTAGTGAGGCTGTTCTATGTACGAACGATGGTGGTGGGTTAGAATCCTTCTTAACGGATAGTAGACGTATTTTAAATTGTCGACTTTGCAATTTTTGTTATGCAATTTGCAGATTTGTATATTACATTTTAGACTTTTTCCTTTTATTTAAGTAGAAAAAAAACTTAATTTATCATACTAGAAAATACATTTTAATAAACTCTATTTTTCGAAGATTTTATAAATGAGACTGAGGTGACATATCTTTCCCAGTAATAATAATTATTATATCAAAATATTTTATTATTATGTTATCATGTTATTGGTGTGATTCCAGTCAAATGAAGTATGTCTAATATTTACTATTTTTAAAGTGTTATTCCACATTTTTGAAAAAACGTGTAAAAATTTGAACGACGGACGGTATCCAAAAGGCGCGGGTTCGAATCCCGCTGCGTTCAAATTTTTATACGTTTTTTTTTAAATGTGAAGTATGTCTAATAATAGCAAAAACCTGAGATCAGAGAATAAATTTCAATATGCAATATTACAACTATCTAATATAAAAAATACTTTTTATACCATTTCTACAGTAAGTTCTTAGTGTGTTACATAAATAAGGCAACCCTAAAGGATATGTTTGTTCATACATTACAGAGATAACAAAGCTATATTTATCACATTAATAAGGGTACTCTGGGGAAGGGATGTAACGCATTTTTAAAATGAACCCTCTGTTTTTTTCGTTATCTATGTTCGCTATTTTCAGTCATCTATGTATATAATACATTTAGGAGTAAACTTTTATCGCCTTTATCAAAATTATGCTGATGGATGAGTTATAAATTTGGTAGAGCTAAACTTTATATGAATGTATGGGGAATATTAATATTTTAAATAATAATGCATTGGAAACACATTAAGCTTAATAAAATATACTTATTTTACACATACTATGTGTTTCACATATACTTTTATATAAAGTGATATTTACACATGTACATATATTACTAAGGTTCTAGTTGTTCCTGTTCTTCTTATTCTTTTTTTTAGCTTCACGATTTTATCCCGCAAAGCAGGGTAGACAGAAAGTACCTAGTGTCATGACACTCCGTACTTCGCTTTCCACCGAATTCGAGACAATGCGTGTTGGGTGGTGGAACTCAACGCCACTCTTTGTCTTTACCAGAGCGAGGAAGTAAAAATAATTTAAATATAATCACTTCCCCGAGTGGGGATCAGTATATAGATACAGTCAGACGCTGTCACACTGCGCCACGACCGGCCTCTATTCTCCTCTTATCCTCTTATTCTTTTTCTCATTGCTAATTCCGATATGAGCTTGGATCTGCTTTTCCATTCAACTCCACTCCACTCCCCTTCTTGGATGTCCTTACAGACTAACTCCAGGTCATTCCGTTCATGATTTCTCTGCTTTTATTATATGTAAAAAAACAATTATGAATTTAAAATAAAAAAAATATAAACACTATTTACTATTTAGATAGATTAGATAGAAAGAGCTCTTCAAAATAATATTTATTATATCAAATTAAAATAATCGTTAATTTAAATAACCTCACTGTTACCATTCTAAAATGTTATTTGCTAATTGGGGTGTCTGAATAAACTTTAAGCTTCCATTAGCGTGTTTAATATTTTATTGAATTACAGACTTTGTGTATTTTGTGTTAATAGTTTAAATTATATTTTAGTATGCGTAAAGCTCAATTTGTTTGATTTTTATATATATATATATATTAAAAGGCGATGAAGAGATTTTTGTCTGTTTGGAAGTCATCAAAGCAATCAATATCAATATTTTTGTAGAACGCACTAGCACCTAATATCACACTTGATGGGATCAAAGGTCACATACTCTTTCTTATAAAAAATATTTTCATATCTCCGCTATGGTAAGATACAAACACGGCGTTGAGAACAGCACTTAACATGCAATGTTTTGATTTGGGGGCAGAAAGTAGTGAACGGACTTACTAGAGACACTAGGTTGTCTCTAAATTCCTTGCTATACAGGATAAAGCGTGAAGTTGCTTTTTTTTAAAATACATAAAATAAAATTATCTCATAATTGCTATATATAAACTGATATTTGAAATTCTGTGGAAAAGCAACATTGTATATAATCTATATTGTTGTTAATCCAAAATGAAAGTTCCAACAAAATGGCGGATCCAATATGGCCACCAAATGAAAGGGCATTTGTTATTAAAAAAATAAATTCAAGAAGGTTTCTAAAGCTAAATTTTTATGAAATATATTTATATTTATTTCTATATGTATTAAGTTATTGACAACAATTCTTAACAGGAACAGGAAAGGGTGAATAAAGAGCCAAAGTAAATAATTTTAAAAGAATCATTAAGTTAAATATGTTTGAAGATTGAATTGTTTTAATGAATTTTAACATTTAAAAATATTATTCTTCATATTTTTCTAGTTTATCATATATATATATATATATATATATATATATATATATATATATATATATATAGACATGGCAGACACGACGTATCTAGTGTGAAGACACTCCGTACGCCTAGCGCAGAACATTGTGTGTTGAGTAGTGGAACTCAACGCCACGCTTTGTTTATAATATAATCATTCTCCCGAGTGGAAATCGAACCCAGACGCTTTTCACCTTAGAAGAGGGTAAAAACAACTATTTATTAAAACTGCTTTTCTAAAGTGAAGTCTCAATATCTAATATTTAACTAAAACCGAAGCTAACATGTTAAAAATTAATTTCCATACGCCATTTTAACTTCAAACGTAAACTTTTAGGATAATTAAACAATTTTTAGTCTCATCTCATTGTTACGGGGTAAAACTTTTACTTTCAACGAAAGTTCCCTCTTTGTGAGCTTTATAGGCGGTGTTTTAATTAGGTAAGTCAGTTTATTCGTCAAAGCCGTGGCTTTACCTCAAAACACGAAGTTTTTTTATTGTAAAGAATGATCTTAGACATTTTTATGCTATTATAACGCGCCATTACAAGTTTCTGGCAAGAAATACCTTGTAAAAGTCAGTTGTTAGTTTTTTTTTGGCTTACTTTGGTCCATAACAAGCTAAAAGGCAGAAATAAGTATTATAACAGTATTAATTTAGTATTACAAAACAAAATAGATATTAACTCAAATAATTATATGTAAGTTAGAATGTAGAAATTTATCATGTGTTTTGTTTTATTCTATTATAATTATTTTTTTAACCATATTTCTTAAAATACCAATAGGATTATTAGTGTATATTTTGTATCCGACGAAGATATTCAAATTTGTCTAGTTTATCTAATGCAAAAAATATATATTTGACTTATTTTTCTAAATTCGGTTAAAATAATTGCAAATAATTGCATTTATATATATATATATATATATATATATATATATATATATATATATTAGATTATATATATATATATATATATATATATATATATATATATATATATATATTATTGACCACTTTGCCCATATTAACTATTATATTACTTTCATTATATTTAGATTGTATACTCAGTATTTTTTTTTATTTTAGACTTTTTTCCCAATTTATCCATTCTGTTCTCAGCTTCAGCAGATATTGTTTAGTGGTGGAACTTATTGATATTGCGGCGTTGCGTTTTAATTTAGGGCGTAAAACAGTCAACAAGGTGTCTTGACATTAGGTTGTCTCTGATCATCCTAGTATGCGGGATAAAGCGTGAAACTTCATTTAAATAAACTTTACTTTCAATTGACCACTAAAAATATGTTTCAAATTTGAACAAAAACAGGGAAAATAGAGTGTTTTGACAAAGTCTAAAATCTCAATCTATTTTGCTTTGCGTGAAGCGTGAAACTGTTAAATTAAATTAATAATGTGCAAATTAAATTAATAATCGGGTATATTAAAACAAATATTTGCACTTAGGAAGTTATTAGATAGATTCTCTGTGCTTAAATTTTAAAATTTAATGTTTACTATAGTTATAATATTAGAAAGATACTTTTTTTTAACACGCCTTTATTAGCTTCAACCTGTACCACGACCACAACTACCACGATGATCACGAAGACCACGATGACCACTATGGCCAGGATAACATAAAGATGTTTTCAAGGAATTTATTTATAGTAAAATATAAATCAACAACTGCGTTATTTCATAACTATTCAGTTGACTTTCATATGAATTCGATAAGGATCATTAATTTTTGACACTATTTCTATATGGTGATAATGTGACGTATGTCATAGATATCCTATGAATATATGTTTATTTATGTATGTGTATGTATGTATGTGTATGTATGTATGTGTTTATGTGTGTGTCTGTGTATGTATGTTCTTTTTTTTTCATTTGATGGAAAAATACGTTTCCATATCATAAGGTCTGGATATGCCTCGTTTGTCGGATTCGACTGTAGGTACCGATTAAAAAACCTTCATACTTTACGTATCATACTTACATCTTCCATGGTCTCCTTTTATGTGGCTACGACTCTTGCAGCTTGTTCTATGCTACGTAGGTCTACTAATATGTATTTTACAGAACCGCTCGTGCCTTCTCAAGCTAATAGAGATGGAAGTACTATTTCAATTACATTTTCAAGGTAGACGGTGGTAGACGTTCTCGTTTCCATTACAGTTTGGGTATTCTGTTGAATCTTCGTATTTGAACCGCAAGTATTTAGGATAGCCGCCATGCCCTGAAAGCATGTATGTATGTATGTATGTTTATATGCATGCATGTATGTATGTATGTATGTATGTATGTATGTATGTATGTATGTATGTATGTATGTATGTGAGTGTGTGTGTGTGTGTGTATTTGTACGTATGTGTTTGTGTGTATGTATGTATGTATTTATGTATATTTTTTTAAATATTTCTTTGTCTCTTTTTATATTATAAAATTCTTACGTATGTTATTATGGGATAAGAATCCACTCCTTTCGTTTCTAGTTCTGATAGAACGAGCTACATGTCTATAATGTGTAAGGAAAGAAAAGATTTTTGAATAAATCTTTTTTTAAACAAATTAGTCGCATATTTTTTGTATGTAACGAAAATAAATTATGGAATATAGTCTAAAGTTTTGGATGCTTACAGTAGTCTATGTAGCACGGAGGCGTGTTAAGTAGCAAAACTAAAGTCAACAAAGAATATATAACAAAAAATATTTTTGTACGTTTACAAAGAATTATATTTAAAATATGCTAAAAATTATGGTTAGATATATATATATATATATATATATATATATGCTTCACCAGAGCTGAGAAGTAAAAATACTGAGAGAATTGGAAAACAGCATGGGAGTTCAATCCACAACCAGTATGTGTTCAGTTAGGGAAAGATCGTCTTAATTTTTTTGTAAGCTTTAAATTTTATCCCTAATACAAAAGACAGGAAGTACCTTATGTCAAAACACTCCATACTTCGCTTTCTGCTGAATTCTAGAAATTGCATGATAAATGGCTGAACTCAACAACGCGGTTTGTCTTGTCAGAGCGAGAAAATGAAAATAATTTAAATAATTATGATAATCGAATCCACAACCGATCGCGTTTACAGTCAAACGCTGTCCTACTGCGCCATAACCGGCCCCAATGACCTCAATAAATATGCCAAGCATTATAAATTCTTAAAATACTCTTTATTCTAGAAGTATATTTACTTCTGAAAGCCTTTCCCAAGTGCTCTTCAAGTCCATTCGTATATAAAATGATGCCTAAAACATTTTACCCTTTCTCAAAATTCTGCTGAGACCCGGAACAGGCAGCTACGCCTTGAAATATCGTTTTTTGCATAGAAAAAAATTATTTTAGAATAAACAGAAGAGGAGTTTGTAAAAGGAAAAATGACCCTTTTTATATTAATTTAATATTGACCATCTGATAATATAGTATGTTTGTTCGATACGTTCTATTGACAGTATATTTAAAAGCATTTTATTGTCTTGGTTTAGTTTCTTTTTTCAAGATAGGCGGAGAGAATCTAGTTTCAAGATACTTCAATGTTTTACTCTCCGCCAAAATTCAAGAAAATGCGCTTAGGAGCTTATAAAGTAAAGTATCTGTATCAGTAAGAAATGAACCCACGACCAATCGCATATACAGTCACATGCTGTACCATGCACCAGGATGACCTAGTTAATTACAAATAGACAGAAACGAACAAGGTCTTAGCCAATACTTCTGGTTTGATAACCTTATGATAACGGTTGATGAAATAGGTATTTAAATTAAAAAACCGTAAAGTACAACTTTATGTGTAAATCATTTCATTGTCGACTGTAAACGCGATTGGTTGTCAGTTCGATCCCCAGTCGGGGGAGTGATTATATTCGAAATTATTTTCACTTCCTCGCTCTGGTAAAACCAAGTACGGCGTTGAGTTCCATCACTCAACTCGCAATGTCTCAAATTCGGTGGAAAGCAAAGTACGGAGTGCTATGCGGGATAAAAAGCTAAAAAAACATTATTAAAATGCCATGATTATTTTAATGTTCCTAACATCACTTCAACATATTTCTTTAGTTTTTATCATAATTTTACTCACCCTACTGTATTTTTCACGGGACAATTTTACCTATATTCATCTTTGAAGGAAAAATTATTCAATTTTTATAACAAATTGTTCTTTACATTTCATGCATACAAAACGCTTTATGTATCCTTTATTTGATGCATAAGTCCTGTTATAAGGGCCGATAGTGACGAGTCAAGGGTATTATGGGGAGGATTGTGATTTATTCAATATTACACGTAAATATTTTGATAAATACCATAGTAGGCCTGTTTAGATTTTTTTAAAGTGTTTTATTATATATAATTATAAAGCTAATTCTATCTTCCCTCTTCAGATATTTATATATTTTAATTATTTTTATTATCTCACTCTGGTATTTTAAATCGCGGCGTTGAGTTCCGTGTCTGCATAGTGTAATTAATGTGTACTTCATTAATAAATCTAGCAATTTCGCTTTTATATATAGTATAAACACTTTCAATGAAACTATTTTAAGTTATTTAAGTCCGTGGTCACAGGTACTGTAAAGTGTTCGAAACGTCAGGTGTCCAAAAAGTATTTTGCGAATACCAAAAAATACGCGATTGATCCGGTTAAAATAGTTTCATTTAAAATGTATAAAAATCGCGAAAAACAAAGATTTTAATATTAGTTATCGTATTTGTGTAATTCAATAAAACAATATCTAAACGCAAATCGTTTACTTAATACAATTTTATTATGATTTTATTTTTTGAAAGCAAGAAAGCATTTGATAAAATGCTAATCCGGTTTTTGTTTTGGTTTTTAAAATAATATTGTAGTAGTTCAATTGATATTATTGACATTTCCAAAAAATATATAAGTTTGAGAGACCGG
This sequence comes from Dryadula phaetusa, assembly GCA_032432895.1. Lineage (NCBI taxonomy): Eukaryota > Metazoa > Arthropoda > Insecta > Lepidoptera > Nymphalidae > Dryadula > Dryadula phaetusa. Next base: position 8,885,871 of record JAOYRS010000038.1, read on the forward strand.
TCGTGGCGCAGTGGGACAGCGTCTGACTGTAAACGCGATCGGTTGTGGGTTTGGTACCCACTCGGGAAAATTGATTTTATTTAAATATTTACACTTTCTTGCCCTGGTAAGACAAAGTGCGGTGTTGAGTTCCTTCACACGGGCCGATGTGGGATAAAGCGTAATGTTAAAAAAAGTTTCATAGAAATCTTACTATGTACATGAGTGGTTGTGGGTTCGAATCTCATTCAGAGGGAAACATTATATTTAAAATTTATATCCATTTGACCGTTCTGGTAAGATGAAGCGCGGCGTTGACTTCCGTAATTTAAAATGCAATGTCTTGAATTCAGTGGGAAGCTTGAAACAGTTGTTTTTGTTTCGTCTTGCAAAGGGATGAAGCTCCCACTTTCAATTTTTACCTCTTCCACTGAGACACGGTGAAATCTGATTTTTAAATATTTTTTTGCCTTTTCTTTCTTCATTGCGGATAAATAGTAAATCAATTAGTATAACTTGTTCTGAAATAAGACATTATAATACCTTAATATTTACTATTTTTAAAGTGTTATTCCACACTTAGGATTAGAAAACATTTTTGAAAAAACGTATAAAAATTTAAACGCAGCGGGATTCGAACCCGCGCCTCTTGGACGGTATCCAAGAGGTGCGGGTTTGAATCCCGCTGCGTTCAAATTTTTATACGTTTTTTCAAAAGTGTTTTCTAATCCTAAGTGTGGAATAACACTTTAAAAATAGTAAATATGTATTATAATACCTTTCAGGCTTAAAATTATTATGATACCTAATTTTCTGTATGTGAAAGTACTAAAGTGCAGGACGCAGTTATTTAATATTAAACATTTTTTTTGTACATAACACAATTTGGTAAATACAAGAAAATGTTACAAAATTTCAGTTCAAAATTTGTAACTTTACGGCCTTCACAGCTCATATCCTGTAAGCTAACGGAGTTAAGCAGAGCTTTCAACACTTTAAACACTGACATGTCAGAAACAGAAACTGGCTGTGTGCCATCTTGAGAATTTTAATATTTCAAATATATATATATATATATATATATATACATATATATATATATATATATATATATATATATATATATATATATATATATATATATATATATAAGCTTTATAAGAAGCAGGAAAAGCAAACGAGCTTCAAGCGTCAAAGTATTCTGTTCTCCGTTTTCCCCACATAATACTTTGTGTAATATGTGGTAAACCTACTAAAATAATTTATCAATCAATAAATACTTTTAGTGAGAATAGAACTCAAAACCATCCTGCTTATTTATGTTGTCCCATTGTGCCACATTGGCATCAAAGTGGTAAAGTGGCAGGCCAAAGTGAAATTCGAACTTGCAATTTTCATTCATAACATTAAATACCTACCTGTTTAAAATATTGTTTTTAATTTGCAAATAATATGTAATAATTAAAATTGAAAGTCTAATATATATAAGTTTAAAAGCATAGCAGATATCTTTACATAAAATAAATTCGTATATACAATAAATAAATAAATAAAACATTCTAGAAAGACGTTTTATCTCAAATTTCCACGTAATAAAGCAAATATCAAAATTAACTAGAGATATTCAAACTTTATGTTGTCTGACTTGAAATGATTTAGGGCTTTTAGTAGGGTAGTAGAAAATCGATAATATATAGACTTTTGTTTAAGAAATATTTTGTATTGTCTCGAATTCGTTCGAAAGCGAAGTACGGAGTGTCTTGACACTAGGTACTTTCTGACTACCCTGCTATGCGGGATAAAAACGTGAAGCTAAAAAACAAATTTCACTAGCGACCCGCATGCGACTTCGTCATCCGATTTGTCTATCTTCATACAGACTTTCGACATTCCACTAAAGTAGATTACTTTAATAGCTGAGTAACGTAAATTAGAGTGTTTTAATACTAAGTACTAGTTAACTTTTTTACAACTTCAGTCAGCGGTCAGAGACAGAGAGGTCAAATTTTTATACGTTTTTTCAAAGATGTTTTCTAATCCTAAGTGTGGAATAACACTTTAAAAATAGTAAATATTAAAATAAAATAGCAATCTCTCTTGTTAAACGATTATTTCTTAATAATCTTTAAGTAGTAGAAATTTGTAAAAATCTCTCTACAAAGATGCTAACAACATAAATAAGTTGTAACAAAACGTATAAGAATTTCGACGCAGCTGGTAGTAGAACGCATGGCTTAGCGGTCAGAGCGCTTGGACGGTATCCAAGAGGCGCGGGTTCGAACCCCGCTGCGTTCAAATTTTTATACGTTTTTTCAAAGATGTTTTCTAACATATTATATATATATTTTTAAATCATATATATTTCTGTTACTTGCAGTATGTCAGGTGCTCTCCACCAGTTATAAAAAAAAAATATATCAAAATCACGAAAATTATAAATATAATCATAAAAATTCATGGACGCAAATAAGTAACAAACCACGTTGTAACAAAAAACCTCAAAAAAAAAACTAAATACTTTTAGCTTGAAATTGGTCTAAAACAGTTATTATTAAAGTAAAACAAAGTATATATTTCTTTTATTTCAAACAATTGCTATCCTAAAAGCCGAAGGGAGGCATTTATCCTCCTTTATATACAAGTACATTTGCTCTTAGAACAAAGTACCAATTCTTTAATGTGACAAAGTGCTAACAGCCATCCATATGAAACGGATATGTAATCATTTCGAAGTACCACATACGTGTTAGAAATTATTTTGAATGTGTTTTTACTTAATATATACATATAAAATGGAAAGCTATATTGATGTTTCTTTTTACATTTTTAAAACATTTCCGGTGTAAATCAAGTGTTCTGTCTCAGGTTCAGGTTCAGGTTTTTAAGGAAATATATCCTTTATATAATTTACATATATATATATATATATATATATATATATATATATATATATATATTAGAGTATTAATGGAACACTGGGGAGTTTCACCACCACATGCCCATAAAGGACGTGCCTAATTTCCGAATCATTTTTTTTAAGTCAAGTCATGTTAAGTCATCAATAATAATGAATTCAAAAGATTACAATTTTATAACTATAATTATTTAAAGTATATAATCCTGTAGAGATGCCAATAACAATTACAAAAGCCCTGACATCCATTTACAAGAAAATGCTCTCCCATTGTACCATGATAGCCTCTTATGGCCCATAGAAATAAGCGTAAATAAAAATTACGTTATATAAGATGAGCATTCATAGAATCCCGGTTTCCGTCATCGCATATTCAATATTATAATCATAATCCAAGGAATTTAATATACTTGTAAGCAAATATTTTTCGAAAAACAAACATTTTTGTTACACAAAGTATATGTACTTAATGTATGGATTTTGAAAAGCTCATTTTACTTATATTCTTATTTACACAAGAAAATCTCGTCCTTTAAATAAGCAAATTAGATTTTATATGAGCAGGGAATATTTGTCTTGGATCCTCATTCGTGTAATACTGAGAATATTTGCATACTAATGTGTAAATGTGGCTTTACCCTAAAAAAATATTAATTAATCGGAAAGATAAAATAAAATGCAGCGTTGAGTTCCGCCACTTAAAACTCATTATCTCGAGTTCAAGAGAAAAATGGTGAACAGTATGTCGTGACAGTACGCACATCCTCTTACTATTAATAATATGTATGAAAACGAGTGAAATTATGTGTTTTTCCGTAAGGGATTCTTCCTTTCTCTATATATCCTCAATATATTTAAGCATTAATTAATTAGTTTAAAATTTTTTATCCCACACAACAGTAGCATAAGAAGTACCTAGTATCAAGATACTTCGTATTTCCCTTTTTGCATAGTTCTAGACATTGCCTCTAAAGTAACAGAACTCAACTTAATATAATCATTCCCCCGAGTGAGGATCGAACCCATAATAATCGCGTTTAAAGTAAGGAGCGTTTTCCAACTGTGCCACGACCGGCCCCAATTATACTAAGGTATTTATTTAGTTCCAAAACAATTCGTTTTTCAATTTTTATATATTAACATACAATGTTTTAAATTCGTACCTACCATCATATTTTATCTAATTGGAATATAGAATTTAGAAAAAAAATAAAAAAAATACAAAATTGTATTTGAACTCACAACCGTTGTCAGACAGTTAGTTACATAGCAAAGAAATAGATAATGACTAAAAAAAATAAATTTAATGAACAGGAATAAATGAAATTAGAAAAGATACATTTAAATGTACTATTTACATTTATTATGCAATAAAGTTTGAAATTAAATTCATTTATTCATAATGTCAATATGAAACTTACAAGCTCCAGTATTACAGCAATGTGATGTCAGATTCGAAGTAAAACTACCAAAGCTTTACCTTCATAACTTGTTAGAAGCTTATCTCACCCTCATCAAGATATTTTAAGAGCTACTCAAAATTCATATAAAATTGATAACATATATTACAATTTGAAGTTAATAAGATTTTGGCAATTTTTATACATTTTATATGAAACTAATTTAAATGTAAATGTATAATTTAGTATATGAACATTTTTTATCAACTGACTGATGAATAATTTAATTTTATAAAACGGAAGCCACCTCAGTTTAATCGCAAAGTAACATATTGCTGTAAAATATTCGAAATGTCAGGTTATAACAAAAGTATTTTCGAATACCAAAATATATATGATTAATCTTTTTAACATAGTTTAAATATAAAATAATATAAATTCGCTTACATCAGAAGCATGGATCCAGTAGAACTGTCTATTACATTTTAAAGCGATACTCTATAGCTTATCCAATAATATTTTTTATATTTTTGCACAAATTTTATATTGTAACTTTATAATCTATTACCTGATCCCCAGGAGGATACAGGCCTCCTGGGGATCAGGTAATAGATAATACTAGGTCAAAAATAATTGGCAGCAAAAGCCCAAGTATGACAACTGAGACTTGGAGTATACGCTCTGTGTGAAATTAAATAAAAATATGACACATGTAGCTATTGAGGTTAACCAGATACAAACAATGTTTGGTCTAGGCGTCCAGTACTTCATTAACTTAGTTCTAATATTAGGACATTAGGTCGTCCTCGAAAGTATCCTCTTTTAAACTGGGTCACAGGTATAACAAGGTACAGGACAACCAAAATTTTATGTTTCTCCGTTTTCGTCTTTTTGTACCTCCCGTTGAATGGTGGAACTTAACGCCGCGATTTACCTTAGAAGAGTGATTTAATATCAAATATATTAATATTATTAACGATGCATCGAGTAAGAAACAAGGACAATCATAAGTAATAGATAAAAGTCACTTAATATAAAATTGCAAATTGATAGTATCTATACCAATAAATAATATTGCAGTGTCTGTCTGTCTGGTTCTCTGTGTGTTTCGGCTAAGCTGAGAAATGGCTTGATTGATTTTGACCGAACTTTGACTTATAGATAGCTGATATAATAAAGAGTAATTTAGCCTACCTTTTTAAAATTATGAAGTAAAAGGGTAGATAGAAAGTTTCTAGTGTCAAGATACTCTGTACTTCACTTTCCACTGAATTCGAGATATTGAATAGAATTTCGTGTTGAATGTTGGCTCAACTCAACTTGACTCAACGCTGCACTTTGTCTTACCAGAGAGAGGAAGTGAAAATAATTTTAAATATAATCACTCCCCCGAGTGGGGATCGAACCTGTAACCGGTCACGTTCACGCTGTCAAGCTGGCCACAACCAGCCTCTAAGTCTAGTGGTGTAGAAATTCACGTGGATGAAGTCGCGAGAATAGCTAGTTATATTTCAGAAAGATAACTTTAATAACAACTTAACGATATATATACTTAGTACAAAGCGAGTTAAAAAGAGTAACTTCAGTTTTGAACGTTAGAAAAGTTAAAATAAAGTTAGTGCAAGTGTTATACTTTTAGAGGATGAATGTAGTTTAAGTTGAAATTTTTGAAATTATCATATTATATTTCCATAATGCTATGAAGCCTGTCAGCCAAGTTTTTATTTATTTTTTATTTTAATATTTATCTCCATTAGAACGTGGAGCTAAGCTACGTTTTTAGTGAGAGACTATAGGGAAAGCATGTATTTATGGGCTTACTTGAATCAATCAAGTGAAGCAAATAAAATCATGTTCAAATTGGAAAATCGAATACCGAATATCATAAAAGGCAAGTAAAAGGCTAGTATTAACCATTTAACACGCATTATCTTGACTATCGGTGGAAAGAAGCGAACGGAGTGACTTGACACTAGACATACTCTGATTACGCAGTTATGTGGGAAAAGGCGTGAAGTTGTTCCATGCATTCCTTATATATTCATGCTCTTCACAATAAAGACGCATAAGAATGTGGGCTCAATATTTTATTAAACATTACGAAATAAAATAACTGTATGTATGTGTTATTGACCGTTTGCATTTCATTGTTATTGATTTTGCACGCGAACATGACCGCGAACAATTGTGGTACCACAAAAAGTATAATATAATGTTAAATATGTATTATTACATATGAAGCTATGGTGGCTTAGTGGTGCACTGTACTGTGGGGCAAGTAGTGGCTTAATATGGGTTATTGGTTCAAGTAAAACTATAATTATTTTTTTCCACTTTACACTTATTATTCCGTATAGACAGGAAGTGCCTAATGTCAAGACACTCCGTACTCCACTTTCCATGGAATTCGAGACATCGACGAGAATTAAATATTTTAATCTTTATTCAAATTGATTGTCACTTTCGAATCGTTAATCAATATTATCCGGAGACCGTTAATTTCTGGACAAAGCCTTTCCCGATAGTATGCCAGCTAGAATTGTTACTTGCCTTCTGACGAGGTCTTCGGTCCACCTAGTGGGAGACCATCCTATACTGTCTTTCAGTGCGTGTTCGTTAATCAACTTAATATAATGTCAGTAATGTCAGTCCTTTAGCTACCTTCCACCAGCTCGATAGGCAGTTCTATTGCAAGCAAGCTGGTAAGAAACTATTCAATTGCTCTTTCTAGATATAATTTAAATTTAAAATAATTTGCTTCCTGATTAAATTATCGTTTTCTAACTCTGGTAAAAGATGAAAAGTTTTGGGAAAGTTTTTAATGTCACTGTACACACAAAAATATCTACCTTACTCTACTACTAACTAATCTATCTAGAGAAACTACTTCAAACGAATTAATCACATATATTTTGGTATTCGTAAATGAATATTTTAGAACTTGACATTTCATTTTGCAAGAATCCAGGGTAGTCCAGGCAATTAAGAAATAGAAGGCGGCAGATTGATATAATATTTTTTTTGTATCAACCAAACCAGACAAACGCCACGTCAGTCTACCTGTGACCACGGATTACTGTAAAGTGCTCGAAACGTCAAGTTTTCAAAAATTTAGTATTGAATAGCTAAATATACGAGATTAATTTGTTTAAAATAGTGATATTTAAAAGAAAATGCGTATTATTTAATTTTGTAATAATTGTTATTTTTTATTTTGACTATTTTCAATGAATGATTCAACGGAAACTTAGTAAGGATTACGGAATTTTTTTTTTAAGTACAAAATAAAAATATAAAAACAACTTTAAAGTGTGCTGAGAACGCAAATTTCACTTAAAAGTGTAAATAAGTTCGCAAAACAAACGATGTTTAACTAATTTACATATGAACAATTTGATTTGCGTAATTTAACCGCGGCGCAGGTGTAAGGTGTCGGGTGAGAACAAACAAGTTTCGGGATACTTGAATACGGGGAATACGCCAGTCAGTCATATATGAAAAATTTAAATTATATCTAGCTTATATGAATGAAATATTTCTTAGTATATCTGTTAGTGACACTAGAATGAACGTAAAATTGGAAACGGAGTGTTTAAACACTAGGTTCTCTTTGACCAATCTGTTATTTGAACACTAAAAATATGATATAGTAATGTAAGAAAATGTTTGTCACTTTATACTATTGTACGTACATGTTTCTTGTATATTGATTGATATTTTGTACTTCTTTGCCTTTTTATTCATATAAAATCAAACTTTTCTCTTTTTTATCTTTTCGTCTTAAATTATTTTCACTTCCTCTCTATGATAAGAAAAAGTGCAGTGTTAAGTTTCACTACTCAACACGCGATATACATTTTTTAAATATTCATACACAGTAGATTGAGGCCGGTCGTGGCGCAGTGGGACAGCGTCTGACTGTAAACGCGATCGGTTGTGGGTTCGATCCCCACTCGGGGGAGTGATTATATTTAAATTATTTTCACTTCCTCGCTCTGGTAAAGACAAAGAGCGGCGTTAAGTTCCACCACTCAACACGCAATGTCTCGAATTCGGTGGAAAGGTACGGAGTGTGTTGACACTAGGTACTTTCTGTCTACCCTGCTATATGTATGTATATATATATATATATATATATGTATATATATATATATATGTATGTATGTATATATATATATATGTATGTATATATATATATGTATATATATATATATATATATATATATACACTACTATATACACTGTATTTGTTTCTTGTTACAGTAGGTTTTATTATAATAAAACCTACAGTATATGAATATTTAAAAAAGAAACATATACAATACCCTTATTATCACCCTTATTGTTTAATTTAATTTTAATTCTTAAAACTTTAGTTAACTTTCCACTTTCTCTTGGAGTTCCAAAGAAATATAGAAACACATCGTCTCCACGCGTCATAGCAAATTGGAAGTAAAACTTACATGGAAAGTTTTGTTTGCGTTACGTGAGGATAATTCCTAATGACAGATTGTTTCCTTCAGATGTTAATGCATATGCTATAATGTACCTATATAGAAGTAAAAACGATTGGTTGTGGGGTCAATATTATCAATGGGGGTAATCATTTTCAATTTTTTGTACTCCGGTAAGATAAAGCGCGGCGTTGAGTTCCGCTGTCGAACACGCAATGTCCTGTATTTGGGTGAAAATTAGCGAACAGAGTGTCTTGACAATTAATCTGTAACTATCTACTTACTGTTTAGAAGACTTTTTTTTAATTCCTTTTTTTAGCTTCACGCTTTTTATCCCGCATAGCAGGGTAGACAGAAAGTACCTAGTGTCAAGACACTCCGAATTCAAGACATTGCGTGTTTATTGGTGGAACTTAACGCCGCACTTTGTCTTACCAGAGCAAAGAAGTGAAAATAATTTTAAATACAATCACTACTTCAAGCGGGGATTGAACCCACAACCGGTCGCGATTACAGTTAGATGCTTTCATACTGCGCCACGAAACCACGTCTCGGTAGAAAAATCGTGAAGGTGCAAAATATAAAAAAACGATATATTACATATGTACATTACACCATTATGGCACAGTGGGACTGTCTTTGACTGTATTTGAATGTTATAGGTTTGATTCATACATTAAAGACTGATCATATATAACATGTAATGGTTACCAAAAAGCAAAATGAAGACCGTAGTTTCTTACACGTTAAGTTCTTAGCTTCATGTTCGTATCTCGCATAGCAGGGTAAACAGGAAGTACCTAGATTCATTAGAGACAATGTCTGTTGAACTGCGGAGCTCAACGCCGCGTTTTGTCTTACCAGAGCGAGAAAATACAAATATTTCTTATACAATCAGTCCCCCGAGTGGGAATCGTACCCATAATCAGTAGCATTTAGAGTGAGACGTTGTAGCACTGCACCACGATCACCCTCTAACAAAACATTATTACAATTATATAGATTTTTGTATATTTTTAATTACATTTTTATTAGAAAATTACATACGTTACAGGAAAACAACTTTAAACAATGATTACGTAATTTTATATTTGAAATATTATCATTGTTTCCATTTATCTACACCTGAAACAAAGACACTTCCTCAAGTGAGAATCGAACCCACGACCGTCAAGTATATGGAGTACAGCATCAATATAGTGTATAAATTTTTAAAATATATTTATTCACACACTTTAGGGTCCCCAACCCCTACCATAAACCCTAAGTTCCACAGATACCCAATTACTCGTCTATCTCTAATAAATTTGCCCTAATCCTTTTTCCTATGAGCCAATTTCAATGTAAGCCCGCTTAATTCCAATAAGTCGTGAATAAGAAGAGAATATTGTTCAAGAGACATTCTAAGTGTACTTTATGTGTATGTACTTTGATACAATAGTAAGTATAAAGTATGTAATACTAAAACGTTTAAGTGTTATGCAGGTGGATGAAGAAAATAATTCTTTAGATATGCTAGTATGCCAATGTATAGAATTTATTATTATAAATTCATTTTGGTATTAAAAATGAATGCTCTATAAGGGAAGAAAACGGAGAGCTGAGTCACTAGACTCTACACATATTACTACTTGTAAGATTCAGATGACTGCCACAAGTAGGCCAAGTTATAGTTTCGATGCCCATTAAAGAGATTTGTATATATATATATATATATATATATATATATATATATATATATATATATATATATATATATATTTAAGTACTTTATTTTGTTGTATATTTATATTGTATATCTTATAATTAATTTATATTATGATTGTTTCATTATTTTCTAGCCTTTAATAATTTGCCCTTATTCAACCCCAATTTTAAAAGCAACGTAATTTACTAATTCTTGATTATTTGTATAACTTAATATTGTTAGCATGTAAAATAATATAAATATAAATAAATATATGTAAAGTTGAGGTCGGTCGTGGCGTAGTGGGAGTCTGATTGTAAATGTGAACTGTTATTGGTTCGATCCCCACTGGTAGAAGTGATTTCATTAAAATTATTTTCACTTCCTCGTTCTGGCAAAAGACAAATTGCGGCGTTGAGTTCCACCACGCAACACGCAATGTCTTGAATTCGGTGGAAAGCTAAGTACGGAGTGTGTTGACACTAGGTACTTCCTGTCTACCCTGCTATGCGGGATAAAAGCGTGAAGCTAAAAAAAATATGTAAATTTTTTATAGTCTAATAGGATTTAGCAGAGAGTCGATAATTGAAGGGGAAAGTATAAAACAGGTAAAAATAAATTTCACTACCCTATAAATAATTTAGCAAAATTCCATTTAAATCATTTCAATTTTCCGTTAAAAAAAATATCAAAAAAAAATAATTTTTACAATTAAATATGTTCCTTCTAACTGCTTCTTATATCTGAGCGAATTAGAAACATAAATACATACATATGTATATTTTATGTAATTTAATTCTATCGCGCCCACGTAGCTCTTATTAATGGGTGTCATTTATAATTTGAACGTACACATCTGATATGATTAGTTCTAATGGTTCTGCGTAACAAGTTATCAGTGTGGCTTATTTGTGTCAGTCTTTGGAAGTATTGAATTCAATTCCATTTGAGGCAATTCCGTTATTTATTAATATTTAAGGATAGTTATTTTTTTATTATTAAATTTGCATCGGAAGACCCAAATTCCGGTTAATATCGTAGAAATTTCCGGTTTTTTTTTACATTTAAATTTCAACTGTTTACGCTCAGTCTGTCGGTCAGTTTTCTGTTATATATATATATATATATATATATATATATATATATATATATATATATATATATATATATATATATATATATATGTATATATAATATATATGACGAAATGAAAAGCTCTACCTCTAAAATTTCAGAGACATTTTTATTTCAAAAATTATCTTTCAAAATATTTACTTTGCAAAAATAACCGAAACCATTTTTTAGTTAAAATTTTTTTTTAAACTGCTGACTAAATTAGAGTAACGTTAACTCTTGCGTCGCATTCCCCGGTGGAGTTAGAGAGAACTTAGTATCAAAACATTTATAATCTAATTTCCGGCCAAAGTCATACTCATTGCAAGTAGACCGACAAATCTTGAAGTGACGCTTTGAGTTACGAAACTTCCCTGGTATCATACCAAATATATATATATATATATATATATATATATATATATATATATATATATATATATATATATTTATATAGAAAACACTACGTACTTCGCTTTTCGCCAAATTCAAGACATTGCAAGACATTACCAATGCGTGAAAATAGAAACCATAGAAATATAATCACCACTCTAAGTGAGAATCGACTCCACAACCGATCGCGTCTGCAGTCAAATGCTGGCCAACTGAGCTACGACCCCTCTCAATGGCCTCAACTGTAATAAATTTTTAAAATACTCTTTATTATAGAAGTATATTTAATTTTGAAAGGCTTTCCAAAGTGCTGTCAAGTCCATTCGTATTATAAATAACATTTTTTCAGAATTCTACCAGAGCAAGAAAGTGAAAATAATTTATATATAATCACTCCCCCAAATGGGAATCGAACCCACAGCCGCGTGTACAATCAAATACTGTCCCACTACAGCATTACCAGCCTCAAAAGTAATTTATATATACTAATTCGACTGAGTGAGCATCGAACCCAGTGTACAGACAGACTGTCACTGTTCTCTATTAGATAACTCTTAGCATATTTACTATATTTACTAACAGTAAATAAAGACAGTAACAGTAGTTAAAGACTAAGTCTAGATCGTGACGTTGCATTTCAGTCCCAACTAATGTGATTCTAACATTTAAGTGGTTCACGCTAAATCAGCGCGATAAAGCATTAAGCACGTTATATACATTTTCGTAGCATTATAGTATCTTTCTATAAGCGCGATTGGTTGTAGGTTAGATTCCCATTCACCGATTCAAGACAAAACACAGTGTTACGTTCCGCCAATCAACATGAAATGTCTTTCCAGGTGCAATTATAAATAAAAGAAAGGAGTTATTCTCTTTAACAAGAAAACAGATAACTTCAATGATACGACTTATTTACTTCGAATAAAAAAAAATCTAAACATACCTTAAAAGCCACTAAAAGTCGCTTCTAATCTAAGAATAATAAATAGTAAAATAAAATACTATTTCGCTTGCGGGTTGAAGCTTTTGTTGGAATGCGTTGCGAATGTAGAGCACCCTGTATTTAACTTTCTAGTTGAAACTACGGTTGTCAATGAAATGATTCAACATTACAGCTCCTATTTACGCTTTAAATAAAGCTTTTCTATATGTTGGGAAGTAAATGTATATTGAGTATATATTTTAGTTAACACCTGGGCAAAATTGTGTTTTGGAAAACATTTTAGAAAAAAACGTATAAAAATTTAAATGCAGCGGGATTCGAACCCGCGCTTCTTGGATACCGTCCAGCGTTCTGACCGCTAAGTCATGCGTTCTACTACCAGCTGCGTCGAAATTCTTATACGTTTTATTACAACTTATTTATATTGTTAGCATCTCTGTAAAGAGATTTTTACAAATTTCTACTACTTTAAGATTATGGAGAAATAATCGTTGAACAAGAGAGATTGCTATTTTATTTCAATATTTACTATTTTTAAAAATAGAAAACATTTTAGTAAAAACGTATAAAAAATTTTATACGTTTTTTCTAAAATATTTTCTAATCCTAAGTGTGTAATAACACTTTAAAAAGAGAAAATATTAAAATTGTGTTTTTTTATAGAGTTAGACTCTTCAGCCTAATAAAATTGTTATTTATACGAATAAATAAAATTGATGTCTGTTTGTAAAATTAAAATATTTAGTTTTTATTGTATATATATTATATATATATATATATATATATATATATATATATATATATATATATATATATATATATATATATATATAAACAGGGCACATATATCAAAATAATTTGGAATTAGATCTAATAATGAGTAATTTAGGCTAAGGCTCGTTTTAGAATTATAAAAGAAATATCTAGAGATATTAACAACAGATTATTATATTTTAATTTTTAATAAAATATTTTCTCTTCCAACATGATGCCTTGATAGTTTGAAAACGTCTAAAGCTTAATATATACCTTTGCTTAATAACACCTTAATAAAATGAAGTGGAAAGAATTATATCTGCATTTATTATAAACTTATAAACAAAAGAAACAAAAAGGAGTAAAACAAAATACTGTTAACGTGTGTTATAAACAGGAAACTCTTTCAAAACTTTTCTTGTAAAAAAATATAACTTCAAAATATCATATTTATTAAATTTTAATATAATTTTTGAAGAGAAACAGACTGTAAATACGATTAAATGTAGATTCGATGGCCACTCGGGGGAACCACTACGTTTAAATTATTTCAATGTTGAGAACACTCTGGCAGGGAACGCGGCGTTAAGTTCCGTTAATCAACACGCAATGTCTTTAATTCAGCGGAAAATTATATATACTCCGTTTTCCACACTGACACTAGGTACTTACTGTTTATCCTGCTATGAGGGATGAAAGTGCAACGCTGAAAATATGTATTAGTATAGGAGTCAGTCAGAATTTGACTAAAGTGTGAAGTGTAAAGTAAAGTGAAGTGTTTCGATTTCGACTCGGACGAATGATTAGACAAAGCGAGGTAGGTAAGATAAAGCGAGGAGTTTATTTCGATGCATTGGCACTTCTATAGTGTATAGAAGTGGGCGGAAAGAAATCAATGTTACCTTAATACTAGATTGTATCTATCTACCCTAATACATAAAGTGTGAAGGTTAAAAAAAGATGAATATTTTTACATATAATAAGTAGAAACTAGAGGCCGGTCGTAGCGCAGTGTGACAGAGTCTGACTGTAAACACGATCGGTTGTGAGTTCGATCCCCACTCGGGGGAGTGATTATATTTAAATTATTTTCACTTCCTCGCTCTAGTAAAGATAAAAAGCGGCGTTGAGTTCCACCACTCAACACGTAATGTCTCGAATTCGGTGGAAAGCGAAGTACGAAGTGTGTTGACTTTAGGAACTTTCTGTCTACCCTGCTATGCGGGATAAAAGTGTGAAGCTAAAAAAAAAAGTAAAAACTCTTGTTAAATAAATTTAACATGATACTGTGATTTGAACTTGGGACTCTACATAAAGATATAAACGTCAACAAGATCTTACAAGTTAGATTATAGATTGATCTAGATACTGTCTCTACAATAGTTACCTCTACGTGTTTCCATTTACACGGGTAACTTTGTTTGTGAACCAAACTCAATTATGATTCACATACCGAATGGCATAAATCGGTACAGATTCTACGACGGTAGTTCCGTAGTGATTTAGTGTGCTTGGTTTATAAATAATACGTATATATTTTTTTTGTAATTTTAAAAAGTAGTCATCTATGAGGGTGAAAAAAGGAAGCAACAAACTAAGCTTGGCTATCATTAAGTTTCTTATTCTATAGGAATATTCAAATGTGGAGTTATATGAATATGTTAATAAAAAATACTTTAATATATATATTTTTTTATTTTCACGCTTTTTATCGCGCATAGCAGGGTAGACAGAAAATACCTTGTATCAAGACACTCCGTATTTCGCTTTCCACCAAATTCGAGACATTGCGTGTTGAGTGGTGGAACTTAACGCCGCACTTAGTCTTGCTACAGCGAGGAAGTGAAAATAGTTTAGACGCTGTCCCAATATTTATTATAATTAATATCAGCAGTAAGTATTTTATCTACCTGACTTTTATAGAAACGCCACAATACCTTTGTATTTTATTTTTTTTACTTTAGATGTACTACTATGGCTCTTCTACGAATATTCAAGTTCTTATTTAGACTTTTAAATTGAAATCGAGCAATAGAAAGCGCCCATCACTCTGAATAAATTTCACTAATCGGCATTTTCTTGTTTTTCATTGTTTAGTTAGAGTATTACGAAATATCATCAGATGTTCTGCATATTAAGTTTGTATACGTTAATGGAATCTACTTGTATATCAATTATATCCTAATCCCTGCTCAGTATTAACAGCTATACAACAATCAAAGTTTCATTCAATTCTGTCCAGTAATTATGAAAGTATAAACAGACAAACAGAGAGACAAAAATTTTAATAACCATATTCCTACTTCTTTAATATAGTATAAAAAGATAAGATTAGATGCCGGTCGTGGCGGAGTGGGACAGCGTCTGACTGTAAATGCGATCAATTGTGTTTCAATTCAGTTCCCACTAGGGGTAGTATTATATTTAAAATTATTTTCACTTCCTAGCTCTGATAACAGACATAGTGCGGCATTGAGATCCACCACTCAACACGCAATGTCCCGAATTCGGTGGAAAGCGAAGTATCTTGTCACTTGGTACTTTCTGTCTATCCTGCTTTGCGGGATAAAAGGCGTGAATCTAAAAAAAGGTAAGATAATGTTTACAAAAACCTTACAAATAATCGAAAACTCAAAGTAAAGTTTACTTTATCATTATGTTCTAATTAAAGTATGTATTCTAAGAAAAGAATTATACAAATTAACCCTAAGTAAATATATCGATAAAGGCCGCAAACGATCAAAGTTAAGACAAGCGTATCAAGATGTCTCGATAATCAGAGAACAGAACTTTAGTGAAAGCTTCACTTTGGCGTTCATTATTTCTATTTAAACTTTTCAAAACAGAAAACATAGCGCGGCGTTAAGTTCCGCCACATGATACTAGGTTTGTAACTACTTTGAAATACAGAAAAAATCGTAAAGCTAAAAGAAGTTCTGATATACTTAAAAAATTATATAGTTATTGTTCTTTGCATATTTTTTTTCATAGAAAACGTTAACGACAAAACTTGTAACAATATTATCAAAATTTCAGCTTAACATGAATTAAGATTCATAGAAAATCTTATTAAAACGACACAAGATACAAAAAGGGCTAGTATAATTCCATATTAAAGTACATATTTTGTTAGAACTATTATTAAAATGAATATAGAGTAAATAATTTATGGAATTTAAATTAATTCTGTTCCGACTAAGCGTGGCACTGAGTTCCGCCAGTATCACGCAATATCTTGAATTCATTGGAAAATGGAAAACGGAGTATTTTGACACTAGATACTTCCTATTTACGCTGCTTTAGAGGGATAAAAGCTCGAAGCTAAAAATATATTTTTTTTTTAACTTTGTGTAGCTTTTTTTATTAATTTGTCTACTGTTACTTTCTGAGAGAGTAAGGCTGTCAAAATATTCCGTTTCATACTTAAAAATATTTTTTTTATTAGTATCATATATATATCGGGTATATATATATATATATATATACAAATATATATATATATATATATATATATATATATATATATATAATTTATTTAAATATGATAACTCCTCCGAGTGGATATCGAACCCACAACCGATCGCATTTACTGTCAGAAGTTGTCCCACTGTGTCACGACCGGCCTCAATATTAATTAGTTTTATATTTATTAGATTCTTTTATTTAATTCTTTCATACATAGCGGCGTAGTTATATCGAAGTAAACGTCGTTCGCAACTTTGTTTTGCGTGGATTTTATGACCGTTGGTGACTTAGAACGAAAAACGCAGTCTTGTGTTTCTCCGTTCCCACAAGTTTTAAATTTCAAGAAATTCTCTTTTAGTGCTCTCAGGTATATCTTTACGATTTAAAGTGCTACAACCAGGACTTACTTTAGTTGCTTGAATTTGTAACAAGCAATATTTCAATATTAGGCATAAAATATAGAACGAGAGTGTTTTGACACTTGATATTTTGGCGACTCTACTATATGTGAGAAAGTAGAGTTACTAGAATAATAATATAATATAATACGCAACTCTAATACCCACAAAAGTTATAGGCAAAAGAAAAGATTAATCATGGCTTGGGGAAACAAAGTTTATTAATAATAGATCAATCAGGTTACTAACGACTAGGCGGAGGTCTTTGTAATCGATATTGCTAATATCGAAGGTCACCAGTTCTTTAGATTTTCAGGCATTAAAGGCGATTGGTAGTGGGTTCGATTCCCACTCGGACAAATTTTTATATTTAAACCCTTTTAATATCTTCATTCTTTTACGATGTATTGAACGGATTGTCTTGACTTTCAATTCTCTCTAACTACCTTTTTATGTAAGATAAAGCGTGAAAATGTTTTTAATATTTTTATAAATAAAATACTTTTTTTTACAAAAAAATTAATGTACTGCATTCATATTTTTTTCTTATATCTATTTTTCATTTACATAATAATTATAATCATCTACTTAGAACTAAATATCTATATTTAATAATATAATTTAAGCGAATTCTTGACACATTCATATAAAATATTTTTCATATTGAATATTTCATTTGAATATTTTTGTATGTTCAAATAAAATACTTTAGTATGTTTATTATATGTTATACGGCGTCGTAACGAAGTGACAGAAATTGACAGAAGTTTTATGTGTGTGTATATATATATATATATATATATATATATATATATGTATATATATATATATATATATATATATATATACATAAGGCGTTGAGCTAATCTCCACGCTTTTATATCCAGCATAACAGGGTAAACAGAAAATACATGGTGTCAAGACACTTCGTACTTCACTTTCCACCGAATTCGAGACATTGCGGGTTGAGTGGTGGAACTCAACGCCGGACTTTATCTTTACCAGAGCGAGGAAGTGAAAATAATTAAATATAATCACTCCCGCGATTGGGATCGAATCCACAACCGATCGCGTTTACAGTTAGGTGTCGTCCCACTGCGCCACGACTGGCCTTATAATATTAATATTAATAATAATTTATATAAATATACGTTTTGGAATTGTAAAAACTTCAAAAGTTTTTTCAAAAACTTACTAAAATACTACAAGAGATCTTAGTTCTAAGCCGATTATACTTACATTCAAATAAGATATAGATAATAAAAGGAAAAAAGGTACAGACCTAATCTGTAGTGCAATAAATTTTATATAAAAAAATATAGTACATTAAGTAATTAAAGAATAATGTCTGGTAAAGAAAATAAGGTTAAAATTAAGAACATCTATAATAATAATCTAAGCCAGATCTAAGCGTTACAGAGAGAGGAGCTTGATACTGTGCCTTGCGACTTACATCTTAAGTGTAGATGAGAGGGCAAAAGAGGGCCCCCAAAAGGGTCTCTACCAAATCAAGTTAAAAAATAATGATAATTCTAGACAAGTCGAAATCTTCTAGTAAATTGTAGAAAGATTTCGCTTTTATTTTTTTCGCGCCTACTTCTATTGCAGACGAATTGATTCTATACCAGTATCTATTCAGATTCTTAAAAAAAGTTTAAAATATGTTAACGAAAAACAAAATTTAACTTTTACGTATTATGTACACTACCGCGTTCTGTAAAATATCTAAAATTCTATTTAAATACACATTTTTATAAACTATAAATGAAGACCATTTCATCCATTCGATTCTCTTCGAATAGCAGAACAGTCCTTAAGAATTTAGTGACAAAATACTCCACACTCCGAAATATTTTAAATAACATGATTCCATCGACTAAGAATCGAACCCATAACCGATTGCTTTAAAATGAAAGTCATATAGTCATTATAAGTAGTATTATTTATCTTTATTCTATTTAGTTTATATCAAATACATTATAATATGAAAACACCCAATAAATTATTCAAGCACGGAAATTACAGGGAGAGCTGAATGAAATTAATACAAATAAATAATATTTAAACTATTATTAGCGGCCAGATAAATACTTGAAATTTAGAATTTTTCGTATAGTGAATATAATACAAGGTATTGTATATATGAGATTTTCTTTGTTATATATAAAAAAAAAAATAATAGTAGTATAGGATTATATTTAAATTAATAGCAGCTACTTATATTAACCATTTCCTAATTGATTTTTAATTTCAAGAAAAAACAAATAAAACATTTAAAAATATATATTTTAAATGACTTACCTCTACTAAAATTTTGTATTTACAATAATCATGATAAAATCCCCAATATCCAATATTTATACACAAAATAATCACAATATATATATGTATATATATATATATATATATATATATATATATATATATATATATATATATATATATATATATATATATATATATATATATATATATATATATATATATATATATATGTATATATATATATATAACTCGATGATGAAAGTTTTTCATACAAACCCGAAAGCTCCGACCAGCGATGTTTACCGTTCGGCGGTCGGCGCGATACTGAGGGAGGTTTAAGCTCTACTGATAATAGTAGAGATCAAAATATAGAACAGTTATTTCTTATAAATATACCTTTTTTGTTTTTTTTTATAGAAAAGCTTTGTTATTTTTCTTCTTCTAATTTTTATTGCATTGAGTTGGTATATTTTTTTTTTATTTCAGCGCCATTCTTGCATTTATTGGAAAAGAGATGATAAGAAATTTTAGTTTAAAATTCCGCCTTTTTTACGAATAAGATTTTATACTTGTATATATATATATAGATATATGCAAATATTTTTAAAGATATATATATATATATATATATATATATATAGATATATGCAAATAATTTTAAAGATTAAAGTTTTTATTTATATTCTTACTATTTAAACCTATTTTCATCTCTCCGCTTTGTTAAAAGAAAATTATACATTAAATTCCACTATCCACTAACAATAATTAGAAACATTTAAATTCAACAGGAAAGTGAGGGAGTGTTTTAAACCTCGAAATTCTCTGTTAAAGATGTAAGCTGAAATTGTAAATGTTATTAATTTAGTCATCGTACAGACCAATTTTATTCCGCATATCAGTTGGTAGAGATACATAGAGTCAAGACAATCCCTTGATTGTTTTCCACCCGAATAATATTTTCATTACTGTTTTGTACAAATCGATATTAAAGTAATTTTAAGGGTATACCTGTGGTCAATATGTATTGGATACTGTGAATCAAAACTGTGTTTTGTTTAACTAGACGCAATATATACAGATTAAAATAAAAAAAATATTTTATTTAAAATTTCTATTTCAACTTGGAAGCTATAGAGAAAAAGCAAGTGACACGTCACTCAGTATGACACATCAATTAGGCGTCAATATCCTGACGGTAATAAAACACTTTTGTCATGAAATAATTTGTCACGAGGACGTTTATCCCAAGAACAAAAAGCTTTAGCTAATGTTACGAATATATCTTATGCCGTATATGTAGTGAAAATAATGAATAGCTTGGAATTTACCATTTTCTAAGAATATATAACAGTTTATATGAAGAACTCTATTTTTTATTATATTTAAGCATTTCTTGGTCGGACAGAGAGAACTTAGTGACAAAACACTCATGTCACCATCCCATGAATAATAAGACCTATTTATAAAGAAAATATTAAGTCCAAAACATAGTAGTAAGTAGACTATATGGTCTACTTGTTTGTTTTTGCTGTTAAATTAGATAAGTGAAGTCTTTTAATAAATAATGATATTCATTTTAATGAATAATACGGACAAATATATATATATATATATATATATATACCAAGCGGGCAGGCCAGGCCGGTCATGGTGTGGTAAGACAGCGTTCGACTGTAAACGCGATCGGCTGTAGGTTCGATTCCCACTCGGGGGAGTATATTTAAATTATTTTCACTTCTTCGCTCTGGTAAAGATAAAGAGCGGCGTTAAGTTCCACCACTCAACATGCAATGTCTCTAATTCAGCCGAAAAGATGAAGTATAGTGTCTTGACACTAGGTACTTTCTGTATACCCTGCTATGCGGGATAAAAACGTGCAGTTAAAAAATCTAAAAGATTTAATAAAATATACTTGAAAATCAAAAGCCCGTCATAGCGCAGTGGGACTGACTTTCGAAGGTTGTGGGTTTGACTTCTATTCGGGGCAATGTTTAAATACTGAAATTATTTAATTTCCTCACTCTGACAAGGCCCGACGTTGAGTTTCGTCACTCAACGTCGAATCACCTAAAATCTCGAATTCGGTAAAAGCGAATTACGCAGTGTCTTGACACTAGGTATTTCCTATCTACCCTGCTTTGCGAGATAAAAGCTAGAAGCTTAACAAATATTAAAAAAAGATTTTTATTTGCCATATTAATTAAATTAAACCTTTGAAACTGAATTTATTATGTTTTCATACAATAGCAATTTGTAGTTCAAAATGATGTTTGAAATACATAAATTTCGCCTAAACGCCTAAGTATTTTCAAAGTATCGAGAAAATAAACTTAAGAACTAACGAAGCGGCGTGAAAAATACGTAATCTCATATGGTTATAGCGCGACCTTTTGTTCGCGCTATGGAACTTTTGTTAGGATCAATAACGTAGAGCTTTGAACAGATATACTGGATAATCTTGTAAAAAGCATTTGTATAGATTATTTGAAATTAAGTTATACTTTTTTAATTTTTTTTTAGACAGTAAGTACCTAGTGTCAAGACACTCTGTACTTTCAACGAATTTGAGACATTGCGTGTTAAGTGGTGGAATTCAACGCAATTTTTTGTCTTTACCAGAGCGAGGAAGTGAAAATAATTTAAATATACTCCCCCAAGTGGGGATCGAACCCACAGCCGTTCGCTTTTACAGTCAGACGCTGTCCCACCGCGACACGACCGGTCTCTATATAATTTATATTTATATGAAAGTATATTTTGCATCAATGAAGGTGCCATACTTTTTAAAAAAACGTATTAGAAAACATTTAAAAAATCAAAAAAAAAACGCAACGGAATCTTACACATAGCTTATTTTATTTTCTAATCGTAGAAGAACAATTTAAAATAGTGAGTAAAATAGTTGAGACTTATCATAGGTTCAAAGTTTTTCACAGAAATGTTTTCATTAACATGAATTCTTTATCAGAAAATCTTGGTATACAATCTTTCTGAATCAAGAAACGTCTTGTCATTTGCTAGGTTTTAAAATATGCACAAGTGTCCGGATTCCATGAATTATAATATTTTCCTACAAAGAACCAGCGTCTGACTGTACACGTGATTGGTTATGGGTTTCACTCGGAGAAATGATGATATTTAAAATTTAATTATATTTCTCCACTATGTTTAAGTTGAGTTCTACACTCAGCACGCAATGCCTTGATTTCGGACGGATGTTATCAGATGAGTGTCTTGACACTAGACTGTCTCTAACTACTGCGATATGCGGTATAAAAATTAAATATATATATATATATATATATATATATATATATATATATATATATATATATATATATATATATATATATATATATATATATATATCTCCCCAAATAAAAGTATATTCAAGCAGTACTTTACAAAGGTCGCTGCTGTCTGTACAGCAAAGATTGAAATAGAACTTTGAAATGAGAAAAACTTTTAGTTTAGTTATTCTACCAACATTTTTATACAAGAAATATAATATTTTGTTTATACTCTACTTGTGTTCTTATAAGTTTTGTGAATACACTTGTGATTTAACGATTCTTGTAGTTACTATGAATAGGTCAAGTATCGCAGTGCATTGGGAATCGATTTGAATTATTTTTATTTGCCCACCCTGGTAAGACAGGGCGCGGCGTTGAATTCTGCTAATAAATAATTAATGTAATGTAATAAATTAATATATCTTCCGGAATTACTTAAATTGAGGATATCGTGGCGCAGTGGCGCAACGCTTGACTGTAAACGAAATTAGTTTTAGGTTCAATTCTTATTCGATAAAATGATTATATTTACACTCTTATCATTTTGCAACTCTTGTAATCAATCAATGGCTACAATCCTCAAGGAAGAGGATGACGGGAGTGACTAAAATTCACTCTATTCTCTATTTTCTACGTCTATTAGGCAAAAAAATGTAAAATATAATTTTTTTTATTAATTGAATTGAAAATACTGTAATAATATTTTTTTTGAAAATCTAACCTAAAGCTTACTCTTACGATATGTTCATAACCGCAGTTAAATATTAAAGGACCATTTGAACCTCAATATCAGGAAAATCGGAACACGTGGAGTATTACGACTCTTTACCACAATGGCATGATATATTGTCGATTTTATAAGAACAAGTATTTCCGCTTCCGCTCAGCCTGAGACAAATGGCGTACATTAAAAACGTAAAAATTTACGATTGTGTAAAAATATATAAAGAAAATAAATGGAAGTAATTTTGTGGAAATAGATGTTTTATTTCTTTTAATATATATCTTGAAGCCGGAAGTTGCGCTGTGGGTGTTTCTGTAAACGTAATAATATAATGGTGGTGGGTTCTATTCTCACTCGATAGAATATTTATATAAATATAATCAATATTTAAATTATTTTCGTTTCCTCGCTCTTGTAAGACAAAATGAAGCGTTGAGAATCGACACTTAACACGGAATTTCTTGAATTCGGCGAAAAGCTGAGTAAGGATTGCCTCGACTCCATTGCACTGATTTTCTACCCTGCTATACGGGATAAAAGCGTGAAACCAAAAATGTATCTTAAATTAATTAGAATAGAAGATAATTTTGTCTTTGCTCCTAATAATGTACATTGAGTAGGAATATTCTACATTTTAATTATGGTGCTTCGAATTTGCCAATAGAGCACAAATAACTGGGCCAATATCACTTAAGACAAAGAACATAAAAGGAGATTGATTGGTACAATAGTATCAGTTACACTGTACATATCAAAAATAGATTTTTTAATAACAAAGTGATATTCAAATATAAAACGTTATTAATATATTTTTTTAGATTCACACTGTATTTCTGACAGGGTTGTCAGACACAAAGGCATACGGTTAAATAATATTTCACTAAAATATTAATTAAACATATTAAATACTTTACAATTAAAAATACGATGGGGGCTAAGCACAAATTTTAACAAACGCTGGAAGAATCAAATTTAACAAATGAATTTCTAGGAATATGAAATATTAAATTAGATATTTCTTGATCAATTCTGCTAGATATGTA
Organism: Dryadula phaetusa; assembly: GCA_032432895.1. Classification (NCBI taxonomy): domain Eukaryota; kingdom Metazoa; phylum Arthropoda; class Insecta; order Lepidoptera; family Nymphalidae; genus Dryadula; species Dryadula phaetusa. The sequence goes on from JAOYRS010000038.1 coordinate 8,910,698, forward strand.
CATAATAATAGTTTAATACGATATAAAACATTGCAGACAACGCAAATTCAAACTATACTGCTTACCTCCTTACCCTCCTTCCTAGAATTAAGAGAATCCTTAGAATCTAGAGAAACTAAGAACCCGCCGTTACAAATCTAAGCATTGCATGTTGAATGGCGGAACTTAACGCTGCGCTTTTATTACTAGAGGTGAATTTAAAATAATTTAAATAATAACGATTGCAGGCAACACATTTACAACGTTTTCAAAACGAACGTTTTAATATCCTAACATATAAATATACGATTTATTTTTCTAGAGCCTCTCGATAATATATACAAGGTGCAGGTTCAAATCAACTATATTTTTTTTAATGTAAATCTTACGAATTGATATATTTTAAGTTTTCACACTAAAAATGGCAAATTATTTCAGTCAGAGTCTTTGCGTGATAAAATTCCTTAATTAATTCAGTTTTGTTTATTTTGCAATCAAGAAGGGTATAATATCCTTTTCGAATCCGATGTAGAGCTTCCACGATCCTTATGTTTGAAATTCACTTAACAAAGTTACAATAAGCTTCTAAGTTTAAGTTAACTTCCGTCAACTATCAAAGACGGTTTCCGTGAAAAGCTAGGTGTTTTCTCATAAGATATAATTGTTAGGAAAAAATACTTATTAGGTAAATATAATGACTTAAATTGTATTTAGTGACATAACTCTCCGTTTTCTTTTCTCAATAAAACGCTAGATAGATCTACGCTAGATATAATTATAAACTTTGTTTTACACTATTTTTAGCTTCACTCTTTACACCACATAATAGGATAGTCAGAAATGTCTAGTATCTAAATACTCTCCATTCCTCACTCAAATTCAATACATTGCTTATTGGGTGCCGTAACTCAACGCCAATACAATTATTTTAAATATAATCATCCCCTTAAGTAGGTATTGTATCCAGAACAACCCCTGTTTAAATGTCAGATGCTGTTCTACTACGCTACATTATCTGATGGAATAATAATTGTCCGTAGAGTGATTCGTAGAGGACAAAGAGTGGCGTTGAGTTCCGCCACTCAGCAAACAATGTCTTGAATTTGGTGGTGATTTACAGACTTTACAGTAGATACGTGAAGCTAATATTTGCTCGTAATACAATGAAAGTTCGTTCCATCGTTATCATAGTACAGTAGAAACACTCCTCACTGATCTCAAGAACCTTTCTCGGTTGAATATTCATTGTTTCTTGATTAAACTAAGCGCTGCATTGTGTACCGATACATCGAACTAAAGGGACAGAAGGGACGGCCAGGACAGAGACTAGGGTCAAGAGCAATATAATAGAAATAAGAGAAGAGTCTTGTACAGAATTATAAAATTTGAAAGCAGGGATTTGAACCCGCCTTTTAGAAACCATTTGATCGCTCTTACTGCTAAGCCATGCGTTCTTCATTTTATTTTTACTTCACGCTTTTATCCCGTATAGGAGTAACAGGAAGTGCCAAGTGTCAAGATATTCCCAACTCCGCCTTTCGCTGAATTCGAGACATTGCTGTTAAATGGCGGAACCCAACGCCGCGCTTTGTCTTACCAAAGATAATGTAATTAGTTTTCGTTCTTCTTCTATCTAACAAAATAAATAAGTTATAACAAGCGTACAAGAATTTTGATGCAGTTGGAAGTAGAACACGTGGCTTAGCGGATTTCAATCCTATCCCGTTAAATCCCGCTGAGTTACTATGTATGCATATACGTTTCTTAAATGTTTTCTATACAAATCCTAAGTGTGGAGTAACACTGTGAAAACAATAAAAATCTAATATTTAATGTTTGAAAAAAACGTATAAAAATTTGAACGCAGCGGGATTCGAACACGCGCCTCTTGGATACCGTCCAAGCGCTCTGACCGCTAAGCTATGTCGAAATTCTTATACGTTTGTTACAACTTATTTATTTCGTTATAAAGAAATAATAGCTTAACAAGAGAAATTGCTATTTTATCATAATATTTACTATTTTTAAAGTGTTATTCCACACTTAGTATTAGAAATTTTTTTTTTGAAAAAAAAAAACGTATAAAAATTTGCTTATGCATGGCTTAGCGGTCAGGGCGCTTGGACGGTATCCAAGAAGCGCAGGCTCGAATTCCGCTGCGTTCAAATTTTTATAAGTTTTTTCAAAAATGTTTTCTAATAAAAATCTATCTGTTTTTTTTTTTTAATAAATTATAATATCATGCTACAAAACAGAACTTAACGAGTACCTTTTGTCCCTTATTATTATTATTAGTTTTTGAATATTTCACTTAAATTGACGGAGTGGAACTGGAATTCAAGGTCGCGCTTTGCTAGAGTTTGCTTTTTTACCAAAGTGAACATTTCCCAGAATGAGTATGGAACCCTCAACCGTTTACAGTGAGATACTGGTACCGAGCCACGACGGCCTCACCTTTAAGTACATACATATAATCAGTATATAGTATAGCGTAGTTACGTTACGAATTTTTATTCAGCAAATTTCAACGTAAAACTGGTTTTACTGCTTTTTATATTCACATCATTACACTTTATCTATTCTCTTAAGGACACGATAATAATCTCAGTAAGAAATACCATTACACGAACAGCTTTGTGCAAGTGGCAGATAAAATCAAAAGGGCAAAAAGACCTTAGCGTACACCTTCATACAGTTTCCTTATTTGATACGTAATTTTCCACCTTTGTGTCATAAAAAATGTGCACAGATTGAGGTGTTTAGAAATGGTGAAAGCTGATAATAATCAGCTCATAATTATGAAATAATTGGAAATTAGAGGAGTGTCTTAAAAGAACGTATAAAAAGCTTCTCTTGGAAACCGTCCAAGCGCTCTGACCGCGAGCGCCATGCGTTCTACTACCGGCTGCGTTTGTTACAAATTATTTATGTTGTTAGCATCTCTGTAGAGCCATTTTTACAATTTTCTGCTACTTAAAGATTATTAAGAAATAATCATATCATGGAGTCTCTCTCTCTCTCTGAATACGAATCTTTGGTGGTCATTTTAAAATTTGAATTTAATCAAAAAATATATATTTTGTACACAAGCTATTCACTTATTTCAGATATTCCCGTCAATCTCTACTCAATATTTTAAACCGTTAAATTATTTACAGACAAATCAATTTCTTTTTTTAGCTTTCCGTTTTTATCCCGCTTAGCAGGGTATACAGAAAGTACCTACCTAAGACACTCCGTATTTCGCTTTCCGCTGTATTCAAGATATTGCGTATTAAATGCAGTAACTTAACACTGCACTTTATCTTACCAGAACGTGCAAAATAATTTAAATATAATCATTCTTCCCAATCGAACTTACAACCGATCGTATTTACACTGAGATAGTTCAAACATGGATTCCAAATAGAATATTTTGTAACCCCATTCTGATATATAAAATACGGTTAACAAAATTGAACTACCCCAACATTTAAAACTCTGCCATCTCTATTAAATACGGGAAATTAAATACGAGAAAATAAAAATATTAACAAAAGTACATATTTACAGTAAATATTTACATTAAACATAACGTATATATAAATAGCATCGAATTATTAGCTGGAAATATAAGTACCACTTGTGCGAGTGTTCGTTGTTCTTAGAGCATATTACGTTAAACACACAAGATCAAAGGCGACGTAATAAAGTTATTTTGGCTTGACACGGTGGATTATCATATTTGGCGTGTTTCACGTTAACTTTTAGCGTTTGATATTCATCGATATGGATATTGACTTATTAGATATTTGAGGGTTAATTTGGATAATAATATACATCTGTAATTCTACTATTATGGCGCATTCGAACAGTCTGGCTATAAATTGGTTATAGTTCGTCGCTCTGGTTAGTAAGATAACGTGCGGCGTTGAGTTCCGCCACTGCTCACGCTCTGTGTTTTCATTTTGGGTAGAAAATAGAAAAAATTCAAGGATATCGTGGCCTTGCGTGATTATAAATGCTTGGGAATAGATATCAATTAAAATATATTCATTGGCTTGTTCAAGTATAATAAAATGCTGCGTATGACAGAGTAATTCGTCTATCACTATTTACTTCGTCTTTTTCGTACTCTTAGTATTTTTTTTTAAAAAAGGGCTAATTTATTAACCGACTTTATCAAAGAGGATGTTATCAGTTCTATGTGTGTATATAATATAATTACAATTTAATTATGTTTAATAACCATTTAGGATATTTACTATTTTTAAAGTGTTATTTTACACTTAGGATTAGAAAATATGGCTGAACGCATGAAAATATGGCTTAGCGGTCAGAGCGCTTGGATGGTATCCAAGAGGCGCGGGTTCGAATCCCGTTGCGTTCAAATTTTTATACGTTTTTTCAAAAAATGTTTACCATTTAGGATTTCAAGCTCGTGTGTTTATTTTCGTAAATGTATATTTGTATCTATGCCTATGAATTCCTTGAAAACTGAACGTTATAAACCGAAGATCGTTTTTTAGTTTAGGTCTCATTATTCATATTTTAGTTTAGGTCTCATTATTATTCCATATTTAGGATTAGAAAACATTTTTGAAAAATTTGAACGTAGCGGAATTCAAATCCGTGCCAAATTGCGTTCAAAATTTTTTATAGAGAAATGTAGACTCATACAATAACTGAATAAGAATTTGAACTCACTCAAAATATCATAGAACCAATTGTTTATTTACTAGAAAATTAATAAACCTAAAAGTAGCATTTTTCTTTGTTTTTTTACACATAAACTCTGACACCATAAAAAAAACCTTTTCCACCTGCCCCTTTCTTTTCCACCCTACTTTCTAATATAACAGATTTGATTGAAAATTGTTAGCGAAGAAAATTGTTTCGGGAAAATGAATTTCTTACACAATACCAAATTGACACACATTTCTTTGTGTATATTATTTTTATCTACACACGGCTCTCATATTTTATTTAGTTTACATTTTTTTTATTTTTGGATACATTGTGGCACAGTGTGTCAGTATCTGACTGTAGGTGCGGGTTGGGTTCCTCCTAAGACAAAGCGCGATGTTGAATTCGTCTTGTAATATCCGGATTTCGGGTCAAAAGCTGTCAACGGTGTATCTTGACTTTAGGTTATCTCTGACTGCTCTACCATGTGAGATAAAGCGTGAAGCTTAAAGAACATTTTCTTTGTGAATTTGCATTGCTTTGTCATTTGAAAGGGTTAATTTTTAAATAAAGAGAGATTAAAAATAACTTATTTTTGCAATGATATTTGATTTACATAGGGATTAAAAAAGTATATCTATTTATATATCTACAATAATTTTATAGCAGAATATGTAAATTTTGCGGAAACGTAGAGCTCAATTATATATATCACTACAATATTACTACTTAAATACTTGAGGCAGGTCTTGGTTCCCACTCGTTGAATGATTATATTTAAATTATTCTCATTTCTTTACTCTAGTGAGTAAGACAGTGGTAGAGTTCCGCAACGCAACATGTAATGTCTCGAATTTGTCTTTGTTTTGTACCAATACAAGTTTACAGAACACAATTTTAACGTTGACTTTCTAATAGATAGTCGGTTTCAATGCTACCTGTTTTACTAATCTTGGCGTTATAATTATTTATAAATATATTATTTTTAATATAATTTTTAAAAGGTCGTGTTTTGATATTTGTTAAATTTCTAGATATTTCTATGATATTTGTTAGCTTTTAACATGTCTACATAATCAAGTAATTCTTTATGTAACAAAATTACTAATTTCACATATAAATATAACATTTAATAAAGCCGGAGAGCTTTTCAAAATTAGTCAATTTAAAATTTATCACGCTCTATGCGATATACGTATTTTTACAGCGTCCACAGTGTTTTAATTACTCTGAATAATATATATATATATAAAAGCTAAACTGCGAAGATATAGATCTAGGTAATGGTTGGTCAACTTCAACAAGTATCTAGATTTTATATTTACTTCTATTTAAGTATTTGGACACGAATTACAAAGTGAATTTTATATAACTGCTTTGAGAGAATATAACACATTGCGTATTCAGTGAACTCAACACCGCACTTTCTCTTACCAGAGCTGAGATGATGAAAATATGTTATACATATTATTTATTATTCCTATTTCTAGCTCCGCGCTTTTATTCCGCATAGCGGGGTAGACAGAAAGTACCTAGTGTCAAGACACTCCGTACTTCACTTCCCATGAGCGGTAATAGCCCGAACCTGAATCATTAGCATTTACAGTTAGACGCAGCTTCTTTCGTATCCTTTATGAGATAAATTATTATAACACAAATATAATTATTTAATACACTGTTGAAACGTATGTTACAAAGTACAAGTAATATCTATGTTACTAATATATGGCATTATTGAAAAATGAGCCAATCGTAGCGCTGTGCAATGTCTTGATATCCGGTGGAGAGCAATCAGTGGAGTGTCTGAACACTTGGTTGTCTCTAATAACCCTGCAAGGCGTAATAATGCTTCATGGTATAAAAAAAAACGCAAAATAATTCACTGAGTTTCTTACTCTACCGTCTGCATGATTATCATAAAAATGGGCTTAGACTGTCTTTTAATAAAATGATTTTTCTTATCCCATAAGAACTAAAAATACAAAGCAAGTACAGTTACTTTTGTACTAAAGTTTAAACACTAATATAAACTATAGTAAGCCTTATGTATTGAGGTTAGCGTGAAACGTGCAAAATTCAAGTTTAAAGCTGAACTGCGAGGATAGAGATCTAGGTAATGGTTGGACAACTTCAACAAGAATCTAGATCTCTAATCTAGATCTCTAGAATCTAGATTTTATATTTACTTCTATTTAAGTATTTGGACATGAATTACAACGTGTATTTTATATTTTGAATGCAATTTGATAGTTGGCGAGTAAATGATTGTGTACGTGTTAGTTGATAATTTAGACTCTAAGGTAACTATTTAACTACTTACCTATATTTTCTTATATACAATTTATCTATATCTCTGAAACTACTGGACCGATTTTAATGAAATTTGTACTGTTCCCTAAATTGAAGTACCTAACTTAAATATAAAAAAAAATCTTAATATTACTTTTAATTCCTCAGAAATTTGTTGATAAAGATACACTTACCAAATTAAACACACGTGTTTGGAAGCATAAATGGTACATCATACTCAAATATATTCCAACAATATTACATTCATATTAAAATAATAACCTCCTCTTTTTTGAGTTAATTAAAAACGGCCAAATACAGAAGGCCGATCGTGGCACAGTGGGACAGCGTCTGACTGTAAACGCGATCGGTTGTGGGTTCGATCTCAATTTGGGGGAGTGATTATATTTGAAATTGTTTTCACTTCTTCGCTATGGTAAAACCAAAATGCGGCGTTGAGTTCCACTATAAACACGCAATTTCACGATTTTGGTGGAAAGCGAAGTAATTGAGTGTCTTGAAACCAGACACTTTCTGTCTACCCTGCTATGAGAGATGAAAGCGTGAAGCCAGAAGAAAAAAAGAGAAGGGAATATGTCGAGATACTAGATCCTTTCTGACTATCTTACTATTTCAAAAAAAATCAAATGTTCCAAATATATTCCCAAAAATAGAATTTTACCAACAATCGCATTTTGTTATACGTATTCCAATGTGGTCACGATAGAACAAAGATCAATCATTATTAAATATTTATTAGAATTTTATTATGATAAATGGTGATGACATACAATATTTTGATGAAATAAAAATTATATATATATATATATATATATATATATATATATATATATATATATATATATATATATATATGAAGAAGTTATCGCCGTATAATGGCATACGAATCCAGGGCGTGTAGTAGTTAGTACGCGAGGCAATTAAGAAACAGATGGCGGTAGTTGTATCAACTGACAGACGAATGCCACCTCAATCTACCTGTGACCACGGACTACTGTAAAGTGTTCGAAACGTCAGGTGTCCAAAATATATTTTCGAATACCAAAGCATATGTGATTAATCCGGTTAAAACAGTTTCAATTAAAATGTATAAAACTCACGAAAATGAAAGATCTTAGTATGTATATTTTTTTATTAAACGAGTATGCATATTCTCCCCATTTAATATAAAAGGCCTAGTCCCTAACCAAACAAAAAACATAAAATATCGGCAAAATATGACGTAGTGCTTTGTAAATCTAGACCAGAGGAGCTATTTCAGCAATTAATGTCAAGTTAACATCGATTGATTCGAACATTCAAAATGATTAGGCACTTTTCTACTGCTTCGCTATAACGTAGTGGTTTTTTTACAACCATAGGGGGTTGTAAAAAAACCACTACGTTATACGCTGTTCTCATGTTAAGAAATTGACATCTGGATTATAATAAATTAGAAAAATAATGAGTCTGTACGTTGAATAATTTACAAAAGAAATTTTTAGAGAAAACAATAAAATATCAATACTATATAATTTATAAAATTTATTTCTTTGTCAGAGTATTGATGTATCTGTTTGTAAAAATCACTGGATTGACTTGAATTAGCTTTACAGGTTGATATTTTTGATATGATTTTAAATGGATACACTTGAAACAAACTCTTCTATTTTATAAATAATAACATCAGCTTCCCCCTTCATTCCATATAGTAGGGTCAGTGTCAAATCTAGCATCGAAATAGCCCATGGACTGCTTTCCGCCCGAAATTAAAAACGCGTGTTGCGTAACAAACGTCTTTAATAATATTTATTCCTCTGTATGGGAATAGAACCCACAACCAAATGGGTTTACTGTCAAACTACGCCTTGAGTTCAATTATTACGGAGCTTTGAATTTAAATGAAAAATTAAGTACTACATAGTCGCATTTCTCTCATGTTAGTGTTTGTAGGAAAACCTTATAAAATAAATAAAATAACGCACACCGTCAGCAATTCTGACATACTCATAATAGATACATTGTAAAAGCCAGCGATTCAATATTCATACAACTTGTCTATTTTTCTATTATTACACATTTACCTTCATAATATAAATTATGTACAAATGCACGTTGATGTGTAAATTAAAATGTACACATAACAATTCACCAAACATTCTACATTTTTTTTCTCAATTATTTAAACATTTAAATATACGAAATTGATTCTTGTTTTGGCGCTTTGTACTTTCCTTCTTTATATGAAAAGTTCTTTACATACTTTATTTGTATGGACTACACTTGTTCTAAATTATCATAGCAAGAGAGATGGAAATTGCTTGTAAATTTGCTTTTCGTAAGCCGGTCACGTGTCGACATAAAATGAACCAGATAAATAAATGTTACCTTCTATGTATATATAGTGTTTTCCAATAAGGATGATAGAATTTTGATAACTCACAGCCACCATCTTAGTTGTTTAACATTTGACATTTTTGTTGTTTTGTGTTTAATAATGTTTGCCATTTAATCATGAATAAGTTTACGTTAACTCAACGTTTGGAAATTGCCCAAATTTTCTATCCTCGCCATATCAAGCCAGCAGATCATCGATTACGTCGTGAATTTGCTGATTGTGCGCTTGAAATGATGGTGAAATGATGGAGTGTATGAAATCGATGCGGACGACATTTATTTTCAACAAGATGGTGCAACACGCCACACTGCGACCGTCACAATGGATTTATTGAGTGTTAAGTTTGGTGAGTTGGTTATTTCTCGCAACGGTCCTCACAATTGGCCACCAAGATCATGCGATTTAACACTTGGACTATTTTTTGTGGGGGTATGTTAAATTTCAAGTGTATGCCAATAAACCAGCTACGATTCAAGACCTTGAACGCGACATTCGAGCGACTATAGCGGCCATACCAGCCGAAATGCATGAAAATTGGACCGATCGTATTCACTAGTGCAAAAAAAGTCGTGGTGGTCATTTGAACGATATTTTGTTTAAATCATAAATAGTATAAAATTTTCTATCAAATAAAGCCATTAAGCACGAAATTCGAATAAATATTACACGTTTTATTTCAATTTCAAAACATATTGTTCTTATTGGGAAAACCATTACATATATATATATATATATATATATATATATATATATATATATATATATATATATATATATATATATATATACTCGCTTGGTAACTACAGTGTATATTTATAAAAAATCATAATGGCATTATTATAAATTTAATACAAAGAGTTTGTGTATATTTAGTGTGTTGCACCTAGATTGACGTTTGACTGAAAAGTAACTAGACTAGGAATGATTAATTTTTTTTAGAGTGTCTTGACAGTAAAATGTCAGAGACAACCTAGTGTCAAGACACTCCGTTAGTTGGTTTCCGCCGCTGTTTACACTTTCCAGTTGTGCTACTAGGTCCTTTAAAAATAATAGTAGGTACTTGTAATTTGTCAAAATATAATCATTGGAACACATAATTATGAATATAAAATTGTAAATCGTTTTTGGCAAGTAATACCAGTAATTTTATAAAATGCCGGATTAAGCCGGTCGTAGCGCAGTGGGAATGCGTCTGTAGACGCGGTCGGTTGTAGGTTCATCCCTAGTTGGAGAAGTAATTATGTTTATATTATTTTCACTTACTCATTCTGGTAAGTTAAAACGCGGTGTTGAATTGAATGTAGTATGTTGAGTGGTGATCAACATGCAATGTCTTGAATTCGGTGGAGAGCGAAGTACGAATTGCCTTAACAATAAGTATTTTCTATCTTCTATCTACCTTACTATGGGGTTAGTGTGAAGTAAGAAAAAAATGAAAAAGTATCTGACGTAACTTACTTACGTTACCGTTAGAATGCAAAAGGTCTATAGATCACGTATTATGTTCGTATAAAATAAATCAATCATTTCTTTTTATTGTATTTAAGTTCTTCGTTTTTTTTATAACTTTAAATCCTGACAAAGTTTATTAATTTAAAAGGGAATTTAAATTAAAAATATATGGCTTTCTTGTAAGAACGATTTAATTATATTATACTTTATTGAGGCTTTTATAAAAGATTTTACCATTTTAGACCCAGATGATACTATATTAATAACTAGCTGTGTCTATCACCCCGTCCGCATTGAAATTAAAATCTTTAGACCTTTACGATGTAAATATAAAATAAAAGTAGAACCTAAGTAGAGGTTGGTCGTGACGCAGTGTGATAGTGTCTGACTGTAAACACGATCGTTTGTGGATTTGATCTACACTAGGATGAATGATTATATTTAAATTATTTTCACTTATTGGCTCTGGTAAGATAACGTGCGGCGTTGAGTTCCAACACTCAACACGCAATGTCTCAAATTCAGCGGAAAGCAAATTACAGAGTGTCTTGAGAGTGTCTGCCTACACTGCTAGGCGGAATAAAAGCGTTAAAAGAAATAATAATATATGTAATGATTAAAAAAGTTTTAACATGAATAATAAATAAAATAAATTTTAACTTTAATTTTCTAGCGCCAGTAAATTAGGTGAAATTATCAACATCTGACCAAATACAACTGATCGTGAGAGACGTAATTATTTCTAAAATACACTGCTACTTTTAACATATTGATGAAATAGCCATTACATTTCCTTAAATCGACCCTATCTTAAAGTCTGTTCATACTTAGGCACATAAAGGCGTTATGTTTGTTCCTAAGTAGAAACTTTTTATAGTCATATAAACTTGCGAGTGTCTAGTCAGAAACATCTTCTACCTGCACATTTCAAGTGATTTCCCTCACGATATCATGATTCAAATGTAATTTAGCACGTCCACTTATGGCTTCATGTTCCACATATGATTTTAGTTGTCACACTGGTCCACAAGTGTATCATGTGAGTTTATCCTTTCACATATGACATGACGGTCACTTCTTTTTACCGATATATGATGTCATGGTTCATGTGATTTTACTTGTCCATATATGCCATCATGGACCACACGTGATTTTTCTCATCCACATATGATATTATGCTCCAGCTGTGATTTTAGCTGTCCACACATGACGTTATGGTCCACATGTGATTTAATTCATCCATATATGTCATGACATGTCCACATGTGATTTTATTAATCCATATATGACACTATTATCCACATGTGATTTTTCTCGTCCGCATATGACATCATGGTCCACACGTGATTCCACATACTATATCATGACCCACAAATGATTTTGCTCGTCTACTTAGGGTATCGTGGTTCACATGTGATTTTAGTTGTCCACACATGACATTACGGTTCACATGTTTTTATGGTCCACGTGTTATTTCTAAGCTATCCTCAAATATTTGGAAATGTAGCTATATTGGTACATATAATGAAAGGTCCAAAATAAGAGTTTTTTATATTCATACATGAAAAAAAACTTTTAAATGAAAAAAAAATCATTTTTCATTACAATGCATTATTATTACATTATTTATTAAAAATAATACATTATTTGTGTTTGACAAATTCTCTTGTACATATAAAATGATATTCACATTGCTATTAATTTATTTATTATTTATGGAAAGAGGAGGCAAACGAGCTGAAGGGGGTGGCCTTAATAGTAGGTAGTCATTTTCACCCATGGACATCTACTAAATTAGAGTTGTGGATGGTGTTGGTATGCCGGTCTTGAGATGGAAGTGAAAGAAGTCTTACGTGACATCGGACCGTGCTCCGGTTTACCAGATATTTCTTATGATGAATACAAATGTGCCTTCTTATCCGGCGACGTGAAAAGTTTGAAATGAAAACGAATAAATATATGTAGTTAGAGTCATTAAAAAGTTGAACGTATTAAGGCGATCGTTGCAAGCATTTGGACTTCAAAGTTGTTCGTACATTCGGAAGATGAATTGCGTTTTCCGTTCCCTCTTACTGATTTATGCTACGAATTTGACTTTTTAGTACTTTATAAGTACACATTTATGCCAAAACACATTTTCAAGGGGAATTTTTTTTAAGTTTTACGTACTTTCCCAGATAGGAAGACCAATAAGAGATTAGTGAGACACTATTTTCAACTATACAGGATGATTTTAGTAATAAATAAATATGGTCCAATTTTTATCTATTTGTTGATAATTCGTCAGAAGTAATATGAATCAATTAATGAAACTATATATATACCTTACCCACCGTGTAATTTAAACTAGCAAACTTATTATTTTTCAATTTTAAATTAATGCTTATATTCTATGTTTGTAATTTAATGATTTCTTCAGCCTGACCATGGATGGAATGAAAAGTAAGTCAGCCATCCAATAGGCAATATTGAATTGGAAAAAAATAAAAAATATAAATATGACGTCATCATGACGCAATTGCACAGTATACAGCACAGTATAGTAGTAGTGATAGTTGAGGATTCGATTCCCAAAACAAAAATTACTCAAATACTGCGGTTTACTAAGAAATTCTTGTTGTTGTTTATATATTTTAATGTGAACTGGTGGTGAATGTCTTGCTAAGCATATTATACAACAGAATAATACACCAATTTATCCCATCGCAATAATAATCTTATTTGGATTACAAATTAATATCTGTATTCAAAATATTTTCACTAAGTTAATCAAATACATCTAAAATCCAAAAGGCATAAACATGGTAATGAAATTTTGAATAACATATTTTTATGAAGTTAGACTTACGCCATTTGGCCACGAGCCAGAGAGTGTGATACTGTATGTATGTATGTTTGTGATTTTTGTAAAAACTAATGATTTGGTCATAATACGTACTAAAATGAGTCATTTTTAATTCTGTCATTGTCATTAATATAATACTCCTCCATATGCCTTGTTTTAGTAAAAAACGGTCGAAAGAGCAAAGTGTATAAAAAGTGTGTGTGTATATATATATATATATATATATATATATATATATATATATATATCTTTTAATGTATTTTTTATCTCATATAGTAAGGCAGACAAGAAGTGTACTTACTGTGCTGTTCGTCGAATTCGAGATAAAGCGTATTGAGAAGCGGAACTAAACGCTGCGCTTTATCCTTAAAGCGTTAAGTTCCACTTCTCAATACTTGGTAAGAAACCAAGACGAGGTAATGAAAATAATCAGAACTAAATCCACAGCCGATCATGTATACAATCAGACGCTGTCCTATTACGCGACAATCGACCCCTTAATGTGTTTCTAATACATTATTATAAGATCAAATGAACTTATTTATTAACGAGCTGTGCCAACAATTTCGTGTGTAGTTCAACATCTCGGGATGTTTATTTTATAATTATAAAATTAAAGTAGCCTAAGTTAAAATAAATAAACACGATACGACACGATACGAAATGAAATAAAGCGAAAAGTAAGAACAAATTGTAAAATATGATATTTTTATGCATTTAATAAAAAGGGGTTATTTTAATATTACAAACATACACTTCAAAATTATTCATATATATATATATATATATAGATTTAAGTGATATTTCGGGGCGACTGTGTGACAATAGTATGATATTACACAGATACATTATTCCATTATTGTGGAATCCAATCAAGAGTTTAGATTACATTCAACCTACTAATTATCGCAAGAGCTGTATTAGAGATTGTAATACATATTTGATTTATTAAAGATGTATCAAGGCATAATTGAAAATACGTGATACGTGCAAAAGTGATAGTTGGCGGTTTGATCCACGCTCGGAGTGAAAATTATATTTGAATTATTACTAACTTTTCGCTCTGGTAAGATACACTGCGTTGAGTTACGTAAATCGGCACGTAACGTCCAGTTTCATCAGTTTAACTATGTGTGTCTGTGTGATGAATATATTTGGGAATATCTATTTTTTTGTGAGAAAATCCATTACTGATACCTGCTCGTTTGGGGACTGACCGACGTCGTTCCTGCTTGAACCATACGGTGCTCCTCCCCGCTGCTACTAGCTGGACTACAGGAATCCTATTTTTTTGTGAGGGCACAGCGGAGGCCTGCAAAACCTATCACGGGGTCATGGAAAGTCACTCTCGACGGCCTACTCAGAGTAGCGAGTGGGAGAAACCTACTCCCCAAGCTGACTTACCCCAGGTCTATTAGAGCGGAAGGCGGTGGTCGTGTACCGGCCTCCGGCGACCCAATCTCTTACGGCGGAGTGCAATATTGGAGGAGGTCTCCCTCGCACGTTTTCTTCTCCTTCCTTCCTTCTTCCTTCTCGGGTACAACTGCCTCTCATAGGGAACTGACCGCGTCCCAATGATTTTCAAAGACCGAATCTAGGTTAGATTCGGTTCTTCTTTTAAACAAAATCAAAGAGCAATCAGAATAAGGAATAGTGAAATATATCTGAATCCCTTTGTAAAAAACGCGTTGTTTCTAGTAAGAGCTAATATTATCTGACATTCAATTTTGAACATCAGTGAATTCTTTTAACAAAGGCGTTTAATAAAAATTAGTGAAAATACGTTCCACCTAAAGACTGTTAATAACTGTGACATTTATAATTTTAACTACTGAATTACCTTTAGTACAATCAAAAGTTACTGGACGGTATTAGTAAGGGAGAACTTTAAATAATAGAAACTCGTTTCATTGTGAAACTACTTTATGGGGATGCGAGCTTTGTTTCAATGCCCACGTACTGTGGGCGCTACAAATATAATGCGCTTTAAGTAGTTATTGAGGTAATCGTGGCTTAGTGGAATAACGTTTGAATGTAAAAAGCAATTGTTGTGGATTCGATTCTAATTTGAGGGAGAGTGTATGTTGAAATTCATTATTATTCATTATCCCTGCAATTGTAAGATAGAGTAAACAATTAAAAAAATGCTTGAAATTTTTAAGTTTAATTTAATTTTGAAATAGCATTGCAATATTACATATAATAAAATTACATTTTTTTTATCTTGATATATTTTCCAAACTGTCGTTTTCCGGACGTCTTATCCGAGAGCTCGTGATAAAAGGCGTCATCTATCAACGTCAATAAAATCAGAAATAGTCGATTCAACCCAAATCGTGGTAATATGCTAAGCAGCAAAAAGGTAACCGATATAAGAAATTAATTTACCCTTAAAGAAAGCTAATTTATATTTTACTATTTTAAAGTGTCATTTCATATCGAGGATCAAAAAACATTATAAATCCCTAATAGATCCCTGATAGAGTTGGCAGAGACCACGGACCGCCACACGTTACACTCCCTGCATACATACATCTTTCGCCTCGTCCAAGTCATTATTCTCTTTCTAAGTCCTTTACCTTCCTCCAGTATCTTCGATACTGAATTTTTGACGGTTCGGTTCCGAGGTCACGTCCATTCTTTCATCATATATGGTCTCAACGTGTCCAAACCACCTGAGCACTTTCTTCTTCAGACTTTCTATGACGACGTTTGACAAAGAAATCACATTTCTACTACATTCATCTTTCTTTCATTCTTCTTTTGACACACCCACGTTTTGCTACCATACAAAAACGTCAGTATCAGTACTGCATTGTGAAAGGAACGTGCAGGTATGCTGACCTTTTGCCGTCACATCAATACAGCAAGAGCACCTTTAACCCTGTTACTGGCAGCAATACGCCTTTCCACATCCATTTTGTATCTTCCATCTCTACTAAACATACTTCTCAGATATACCAACTCCTTCACTTGTTCTAAAATCTTTCTATCTATTTCAATAACTTTCTATCCATCTATAAAATTTCATCCATCCATCTATAAAATTAGGAATTTTTAAAATATGTTCCAATCTAACGTATGGAATTATACTTTATAAATAGTAAAATATTAAAATAAAAATTAGTAATTATGTAGCAGAAATTTGTAAAAATCTCTCTACAGAGATGTTAAAAACTTAAATAAGTCGTAGTAAATCACACAATAATTTCGACGCAGTCGGATGTAGAACGCATGACTTAGCAGTCAGTGAGCTTAGACGATTCCCAAGAGGCATTGGTTCGGATCCCGCTATGTTCTAATTTTCATACGTTTTTTCAAAACTTAAAGCTAATTTATGTTTCAATAAAGGCAATATTGAATTTTTTCAATCAGCGTCTTGCTTCAAATATTGAGCGGTAACTAAACAGAGTGTTTTGACACTAAATTTCATCTGATTTAGGGAAAAGAGTGAAATAGATTTTTTTTATCATTTGTAAAAAAAAACATTTGCAAAACATTTAGCAAGTTTAATTGTATGATGACCAAAGACGATTTTGTAGTATTGAACTTCATTTAACGAAATTGCTGTCTTTTTTGAGATTTTTTATTATATATTTGCCCCAATAAGCTTTTGGTGCCGGTTCCTATAAAGTGTGAGGAATTATCTTTAGTGAACTGCTGGTAAATCTTTCATATTCTGAATAAAATTATTTGACGTTGACTTTACCAGCAAATTTTTCGCACCTTAAAATGTGGCACAAGATGTAAAATTTATTATTAAACAACTAATTTCTGCTAACTATTTGAATAGAAATTAAATAATATGTAACAAATAACATTTTAAGGGTTATCTATTATATTTCATTTAATTTAATTTCATTCATTCATCATTTAATTTAATTTCATTTATATTTAACTAAAAAGGTACATATAACTTCAGATTTTTTCGTTATTGCAGGGTAGTTAGAGAAAATCTAATTTCACAACTAACTTTTGCAACTTTCCACTAAATTTTGAGATATTTAATGTTGAATCCCTTACGATACCCAACTTTGCCTTACCAGTGCGGAGAAAGAAAAATAATTTTCATTAATAACATATTTGACTTTCTTGATTTTTTACTATTACGGTAAAGTGTTCGTAACGTGAGATTTTTAAAAAAATATATATTTTCAAATACCAAAATATACGCGATTAATCCGTTTAAAATCATTTAATTTAACATTTTCATTAATAACCCCGAGTGTTCATAATCAAATGCGTTTAAAGTTTCAATATGCATATTTGTTACTAATATTTAACCTTTACAAAATTCGAACCTACACTCAAAGCGGAATTAGCTAAATAACTTTTTGCTTAAGCGTCAACATACGAAATAACATAAGAGCTTTTAATTAACAAGTTTTAGAGTGAACCCGCGTTGTTCATACACTGCGGCGGGCGGTTTAAAGGGGATTCTTAATTTTGTTCCTTTCTAAGCAACTTATATTTTAAATACGATGAAAATTTATAATTATTCACTAATTATTAATTATTCACGTTATGTATTTATATTATCGATGATTTTGTTAATTCGAAAACCCTAATGAGCTTTTTGTACTTGGCTTTAAACGTGTACAGATTTCGTATCATTCATTCATCATTAACGTAGGTTCGATTTCCACTGGTCTGTTCTATGTTTGTATTTTATTGCGTACAACTTTCACGATTTAAGTGGCGGAACTCAACGCCGCTCAGTCACACTCCTGAACAAAAAAGATATTCTTAACTAAATTATACCGAAAGGCCATTTAAAACAGCTGTTATTTAATATTAGTATAAATAATATAATTAGTTACATAAAGAGCGAGATGGTAACTTTAGACAATACCAATGTATTTTGTGAAGTTTACAAATTTTCAAGAGGAAACTGTAATTAGAGTATTAATTAATTTAAGTCCTTGTGAAAATGTGTTTTCAAACAATTTTATTATAGAAAAGGATCTAAAACTAAATCGTTTTAACTCCTTTTCTATAGTAAAATTTATTATATTTAGTTTTGTATTATCAAGATTGCATAATTTTTTTTAGCTTTACGCATTTATCGGGAATAGACAGACAGTAGCTAGTGTCAAACACTACTTAGTTTTCCGACAAATACAGACATTGAGTATCGAGTGGCGGAGCTCAATGCCGCAATTTGTCTTACCACAGCAAAGAAGTGAAAATAATGTTAAATATAAAATATAATTACTCCCCTGAATTGGATTGAATCCAAAACCGATCGCGGTTACAGTCACGCTATCCCACTGCGCCACGACCGGCCTCTTCTCCTCTTGAAACGAGTATGAATTTTGAAATAATAATAAAACAAACACTGTCAACTACTATTTAAAATGTAATGTACCTTGTACATTTAAGATAATTTAATTATTTCTTAAACACGTTAAATATATATCTTATAATATATATCTTAATTCTAAGACTATAATTACATTCAAATAAGAGATAAATAACAATTAGGAATTTTTTTTGTGAAATGTAACATATTTGAAGCTAAAACGATTTGTGTATATGTAAAATGATAATCCAGGCTAATCGTGGCGCACTGGTAATACGGTCAGTTGTAGGTTTGATTCCAATTCGGGGGAACGATTGTGTTTAAATTACTTCCTTTCCACACTCTGGTAAGATAAAGCGCGGTGTTGAGTTCCGTCACTATATAGCCTGCTATGCTATACAAAAAGCGCTAAGCAGATATCTAGAATAAAAAAAAAATATTTATTTTATTTATTTTAGAATAACCAATAACAAGAAATCTAAAAATTTTATGGGTATCTACATTTTTTTGTTACGAACATTTCATTCAGCACTTTCCCATTTCCAGTAGAATTTACGCGTTTTAATTTGATTCCGTATATCACACCGAGCTTTGTGCTGGAGTTAATCAAATCAACAATGTAGGTGAAAACCTTGCCTTTTATATCTAGAATATATTTTACAATATAATATTTTGTCTCGTTTGGTTTATTGCACAGAAATAATATTTTGGAACATTAGGACAGCGACTGACTGTAAACGCGGTCGATTTTGGATTCGATTCTAACGCGGGGGATGATTATGTTTGAATTAACTTCATTTCTACGCTCAGGTAAGATAAAGTGCGGCGTTGAGTTCCACTTTTCAACACGAAATGTCTTGAATTCGGCGGTATGCGTGTAAAGCTCAAAAATACACGCTTAACACCTTTATTCATGGAAAAGTTTCACTTCAATATTTCTTCTATAATTTAATTATTGTGTTTCTTTTGACCCTCTCAAACGACACTCATCATATAGAAGACAAAGACGAAAGACCGAGTATATGTAATATGGGTTTCCGTGTTCCCGAAACGTTATTACTTAACATTTATGAAAAGACGTAATAAAAATTTGAACGCAGCGGAATTCGAACCCGCGCCTCTTGGATACCGTCCAAGCGCTCTGACCGCTAAGCCATGCGTTCTACTACCAGCGGCGTCGAAATTCTTATACGTTTTGTTACAACTTATTTATGTTGTTAGCATCAAAATCATAAATTTTTATACGTTTTTTCATAAATGTTTTCTAATCCTAAGTGTGGAATAACACTTTAAAAATAGTAAATACGTTATTATTTATCTTACATACATATATAAGTAGTATCGGTACAAACATTTATGGCGTAAAACATATATTTTATTAGCTTGAAATTTTACATTAAAATTTTATTATTTATAAATTAGTCATGTGGAGAAAAATATATATAAATAGAGATTAAGGACATTGTGGGTTCGATTTCGAGATGAATATTTCTTCCTTAAGTCAAAGCGTTGTCTTGAATTCGCTAGTCTCTATCTTTCTTGATATACGGAATGGCGTCAGAAACTGCATATAAATAGTATATAGAGATTATAGAGAGGAAGTTCTTCTATGTTCATGCGAGCTTGGTAAAACTTTCTTATTTATTTACAAGAACTGAACGGAGTGTCTTGACACTAGGTTGTCTCTAACTGTAGCAGAGCGCTATGCGGTATATAGCAAGTACGATAATTATTAAGTACGATAATTTATCAAATTCAGGTACTTCAAATATATTCTAACGGCTATAACGAAAGGTAAATAACGACGAGTCGTTCATGGAATTAGTATCTTTTTTAATAATTTGTTTGTATTTTAAAATAGGATTCGGAATATTTTATCTCTATGTATATTTAGGTTTACTCTATACTATAAAGATATTATATAATTTCTAATTTAGTTATACAATAATAAAACAATAGTAAAAACTTGTTTTATATTTAACAAGCTTGCAAGATACTCTTTCAGTTGTACAATATTTTCTATTTTACAGTTCGAAAAATATTTAATTTCTTTTCACCAAAATAATGAACGTTGTTACAAAGAAAGCACCTGAAAATGACTATGAACCTAGATCTATTGTTAAAGATCTAGATTTTTTTTCAAGTTTTCTGGGCTTGTTTTAAAATTGAAATAGTCTTTGTAAAAAAATGCTGCAAAAGCTTCTCAAAAGCAAATTCTCTTTCTGAAAATTATTTAGATCAGACGATCAAGAAGCTATATGTTTTAACTACAAAAATCAATATATGGAATTAAATATATTAGGTGTCACATAACGGAGCTTAACGCTGCGCTTTGTGATAACCGAGAGGAGAAATTAAAATATTTTAAGTGGAGTAATTCCCCCAAGTGGAAATAGAACCCATAACTAAACAAGTTGATAGTCAGGCCGTAGTTTCCGCCATAATGGCTTGCAATAAATCATCATAACAATTATTTTCTTGAGGCCGGTCATGGCATAGTAGGACAGTGTTTGACTGTGAACGCGATCGGTTGTGGGTTCGATTACCACTCGGGGGAGTGATTATATTTAAATTATTTTCACTTCATCGCTCTGGTAAGACAAAGTGCGGCGTTGAGTTCCAACACTCAATACGCAATATCTCGATACTGTGGAAAGCAAAGTACGAAGTATCTTGACTATATACTTGAATATGTTCATATCAAATATAAATGAGGCTAGTAGTCACGCGGTGGGACAGCATCTGACTGTAAACGGGAGAGAGGTTATATTTAAATTGTTTTAACTTACTCTTTCTGGTAAAACAAATTGCGATGTTGAGTTCCGCCACTCACACGCAATGTCTCAAATTTGGCTGAAGTAAAAATATGGAATTTCTCGAGAAGATATTTGCTATATTAAATGCTGCTATGCTAAATAAAAGCGTACAGATAACAGAAATAAAATAAATTTTATATATTATAGTATATTAGGATAATTTGTCGGTTTTAAACAACATGAAGTATTATCTTTTTATTTATTCATATGTATATATAATTAAGTTCCTGAATGGAAGCTCCACAACGAATAACTCATGTTTTCTCAGCATACTTACTGCTAAAAAAAGGAAGACCAAAATTATTTACTGATAAAGTGAATCAAGTGAACGAAGATCAGTTTCTGCCCACTGCTTTATAAAAGTTTCCTACCTATATTGGTATTAAATAATGAAACATAAAATTTGTTTTTTTTTAGTTTCACTCTTTTATTCTGCATAACAGCGTAGACAGGAAGAACCTAGGGTCACGACACTCAATCCTCCGCTTTTCACTAAATTCAAAATATTGTATGTTGAGTTGCGGAACTTAACGCCGCAGTTTATCTTACTAGAGTGAGAGAAAACGTCATATTGAAAAATTTCATACTTTTCTATATTTACGTGGAACTAAGTTAAGAATATAACATAAACTCATGTAACTGAAACACCTGTAACTATATTACACTTGACTGAAATTTACAGAGTTAATTAGAAAAGTTAAATATTTCCTGTTGCAAGTTACCACTCAGTGATGGTATGGTATGGTCGTGTATGCAAGTTTTGTAAGTCCCGAGGGTTTTACTTTGTAGGACGACTAAGTATATTAAATTTAAATTAAATTTCCTTAGAGACGGCTTCGCTAGATAATTTTTTTACTTGCAGTTACAAAAAAAAGCAAGTTTTTTGACTTATCCAGCGAATATATTTGGACAGGCAGATAAACCCACAGTGATATACACTATACTGTACTTGGTCGCCTAATTCCATGCTTGTTATAGCTAATTATTATATTTAGATGACATTATAAGGGTCTTGTATTGAGTAGCAAAATCAGTTAAGTCAGTTCTCCTGACTGACAATAATAAAATTTTCTATTGTTTCGAAAAGTGCTTTAAACAACTCATTTGAATTTGAAGTATATTTAGCTATAAAAGCATGCAGAGAAAGTAGTATTTGGCTATTTGGCACCTCCTCTAACTACCCTGCCTACCCTAAAACATAGATAATGTGAAGCTATATATATATATATATATATATATATATATATATATATATATATATATATATGTAATTAAAACACTCCCCTATAGTGTTAAAAATATATATTCACAAAATCAAATCGTTTAATTGTTTAAACTCCAACACTGTAACCCTTTCGAAAGTTTGCGGCTAATCCCGGAGCTTTGAAGTGTTCGGAATATTAAACTCGTTACAAATAGTTTAAAATTTAATCCATACATTGATTTGTTTGGTTACTTAACTGGAAACTTGGATTGTTATAATAATTTCTATGCGATAAAACAAGGTGCGTTGTTGAGTTCCGCCTCAACACGAAATTTCTCAAATTTAGGTGAAAAGTAGTGAATACTCTGCTATGTAAAAGAATATGAGGCGCTTTCTACAGTTAATATAGTAAAATATACATTTTATAACATTTAAATGCATATTTTTACACTATTCGCAAAGAAAATGTATTAAATAGATAATTTATATATTATTATACCCGATATTCCCGAATTGCGCCATAAAGAACTCATATAATATTTCTTTTTGTTTCTTCCTTTATATAACAGAATGTAACCAAGGAGAGCGGAGAGCTTAATAATAAGAAAGTAAAAAAACGTATAAAAATTTTTTGAACGCTGCGGGATTCGAACCCGCGCCTCTTGGATACCGTCCAAGCGCTCTGACCGCTAAGCCATGCGTTCTACTACCAGCTGCGTCGAAATTCTTATACGTTTTGTTACAACTTATTTATGTTGTTAGCATCTCTGAAGAGAGATTTTTACAAATTTCTACTACTTAAAGATTATTAAAAAATAATCGTTTAACAAGAGAGATTGCTATTTTATTTTAATATTTACTATTTTTAAAGTGTTATTTCACACTCAGGATTAGAAAACATTTTTTGAAAAAACTGGTAGAGAGCGCATTAGCATTATTCTTTCTTTTTTAGCTTCACGCTTTCATCCCGCATAACAGGGAAGACAGAAAGTACCTAGTGTCAAGACACTCTGTACTTCGCTTTCCACCGAATTCGAGATATTGCATGTTGAGTGATGAGACTCAACACCGCTCAGTGTCTTTTACCAGAGCGAGGAAGTAAAAATAATTGAAATATAATCACTCCCGCGGGTGGGGATCGAATCCACAGTCAATCGCGTTTACAGTCAGACCTCTGCCTTTCAAAAATTGGCCAATATGGCAATATCCAAGTCTTACCAAGAAGCACGAAATATTGAAAGTTTTGTTTGAGACACATTGTTGCTTTGCTCGGGAATATTATATAACTTACATCATAAAATAATAAAGACAATTCACACTGGTATTCGAAGCTGAACTATTTAAATATATTTTTAATAAGATTTTAGTTATCTTCACCTATAAGTAAGTCAGTTCTGCTGAGATTATCGTGCTGGAGAAGCTGATGGGTGGTGGGTTTTGCAATTTTTGTTCTATGGTGAGACAGAACGCTGTGTTAAAGTCCGTCATGCAATGTTATACTATAGGGCGAAAATTGAAACGTCAGGAACGAAGTGTTTTAACACTAGGTTCTCACAGACTATATATATTTATCATTATATTATAATTTAAGAAAAATCTTGTAACACTTTTTTTTAGCTTCACTCTTTGATCCCACATAGACAAAAAGTACCTAGTGTCAAGACACTCCATACTACGCTTTCCACCGAATTCGAGACATTGCGTGCTGAGTGGTGGAACTCAACGCGGCACTTTGTGGCAATTTAGTGAAAATATTTAAAATATAATCACTCCCCCGAGATTAGAACCCACAACCAATCGCTTTTATAGTCAGACACTGTCCCACTGCGCCACGACCGGCCTCTAACAATATTTCTTTTAATCCTTTTAATGTTTTTAGCTTTACGCTTCATCCTGCATTCTAGGGTAGGCAGAGAAAATATACTGTGAGGACACTCCAATCATTGCTATCTGCCCAAAGTTGAGAAATTACGTGTTGAGTGTCAGAACTTAATGCCGCGTTTCATCTTACCAACACGATGAAATGAAAACAATTTAGTAACTCCCCCAAATAAGAACCGAACCCAAAACCCTTTAATTTTACAGTTAGACTCTAACACTGTGCCACGATGTTCTCTTAAATTATACAACAAAATATAAACTTCGTAATTCCTTTACTCATAGTAATTATGTTGCATATTTTCATGTTATAAAATAATGTTAAAGAAATAAAACAAAAACGTTCCTTTTAATATACACATAAACTTAATCTAGAGATCCGAGTCAAAATCAAAAGCTTTTACAGTAAAGAGAATTTTTTTGTTCCTGAACGTATACAAAAGTGGTAATTTGCACTGAAACAGACATGAAATAGAATTTAACTAAAGATACCTGAAAACCAAGGTGAGGTAGGCCTTTGATAACTTTAATTTGTTTTTTTACAGTTTCATCTTAGATTAGAATAAAAAGCCGTTTTGTTTAATTTTAAACGAATTTTTTTTTTTTGTTTTAGACATCTTCTTTAATATTCAAGGAGTGTCTTGACACTACGTTGTCTCTGAATACTTTGTTATGTGGGATAGAGCGTGAAATTGGTTTTTTTTATATATGTTGCAAAATAATTACAGATGAACTCATTGTTATGATACTTCTTTAGTAGTCAAGGAGTGTCTTGACACTACGTAGTCTCTGAATATCCTGTTATATGAGATATAGCTTAAATTGTTTTTTTTTTATATATATGTGGCATCATAAGTAGTGATAAACTAATTGTTATTATACTCCGTTCTCCGATTTCGTGAAATTTCAAAAAAAGTTTATATGAAGCCACTATTCCCAGTGGAAATCGAATTGGCACCTATTGTAATAACACCCGGACACAAAACCACTACGCCATAGAAGACAAAATTATTTATTTATATACTTTAAGGCATTATTTATCATTAAAAATGAACATAATGTAAACTGTATAATAGAGAACTAACTACATAGAATTTTTTTAATTACAAGGAAATGAGATGTTAATATGAATTCATTGCACTGCGGGTGTTTGTATACGATTACAACGCCAATGTAAGCGGTGAATATAAACAGGAACGTAATAATTTTCATTAGAAATTGCATATAAATAACATTTCTTCATAGAAATCTGCTTAAGTGCTGATTAAAAATGATACTAGTAATATTAAAACTAGATGAAAAAATAATTTGATCTACATTTTATATTTTTTTTCTCGCAAGCATTAATATGCCAAAAAGGACAGCTTTATTTTACAACAGGGTACTGAGATAATGTAAATGGGGAGGCCAGATCTGCCATACATACTGGAGTCCCCAATTGGGAACGTTAAAAAACAGGCTGAGATAACCTAGCGTCAAGACACTCAGTTGACTGCTATTTGAAATGAAAATAAATTTAAAATCCCAAATAGGAATCGAACCCACAACCTATCTTGTTTACAGTCAGATACAGTTCCACTGCCATTAGAAGGTGTCAAGCTAATAAAATTGGAATAATGGAAGTACATAGGCTTATAACATTTAACAACACTCTAAACCTGATTTATGTGCTAATAAATCCAGATAACCTTTATAAAAATGTAATAAATTCGATCAAATTTTGACATAACGCGAATTCAAAGGGCAGAAATATACGGGCTGAATTCATATGAAATTTTTTCAACTGTTATTGTTTTAAATGTATGTAGATTAATGAAAAAGACTTTTACCAAAGATAAATGTTTGTAGTTTTTTATTTAATTAAAATTTTTGCATATTAATTCTTTGTAATATGAAAAAATATATAATTTGTAAAGGTTATATAAATGACAAAAATAATTGAAAATATGATTTTACGTTTAAAAATGCATAATGAAGTGCGAAATAAGGAAACACGAATATACAAAATACGCAATTGGCAAAGTGTCTAACTAACTGTAAATACAATGGTTTTGGACTCTACATATCTTTACTGGGAAATATTTCATATTTTTATTATGTCTGGTAAAATAAAGCCAAATATTAGATTACACTATACAATAGTTCGCAATGAATATAATAAAAATATATCTCTATATATATATATGTATATATATATATATATATATATATATATATATATATAATAAAATAAGTCTCTATATATATATATCAAATTTACAAACAAAACAAATTTAAAATATTATAATATATAAAAGTTCCGATCGGGGTGCAGTAGGACAGCGTCTGACTGTAACGCGATCGGTTGTCGATCGGGTTCGATCCCCATTCGGAGAAGTGATTATATTTAAATTATTTATTACTTCTTCGTTCTGATAAGACAACTTGCGCCGTTGAGTTCCACCACATATATTGTGTATGAATGCATGCATATATAAATATATATATATATAGGTACAAGAATGACTAATATTATTTTCTATAAAGAAACTAGATAAAATATCATACCGGGTGCAACTGCGAATAGTAGATTTATTCGTAGTCACGTAGCCAATAGCTACGGGAGCGCTACGACAATTGATATGGCACATAAAATTTGGCAATATTTTTCGTACAACATTAAATTTCATAAAATATTTATTTT
Organism: Dryadula phaetusa; assembly: GCA_032432895.1. Classification (NCBI taxonomy): domain Eukaryota; kingdom Metazoa; phylum Arthropoda; class Insecta; order Lepidoptera; family Nymphalidae; genus Dryadula; species Dryadula phaetusa. Next base: position 8,938,209 of record JAOYRS010000038.1, read on the forward strand.
TCCAACTAAAATACGTCTTTCTAAGTATTCGAGAAGAGTTATGTATGCATTAGCTCTTGATTACTTTTGAAGCAAACAGCTTCACGATTTTTCCCGCATAGTAGTGTAAACAGACAGAATCTTGATCTCTCCTTAAATCTTCTCTGACCTTAGAGGATTTACTGCGCAAGGATGAAGGTAATTCTCCTGTAAGTCACCAAAGCTGCTGGTACTCTAGATGAACGTCAAGTGCATCCGGAACGTGAGGATGGTCAGCAAGTTAATTTGAGTTTGATCATATTGGTAGAGAGGATGTTTTCCCTGAAAATTCCTCTCTGTCTACATATATTGTATCAGATTCACTGATAAGTCCAATAGTATAATATATATAAATTACATTTTCCAGGCACAAAAAAGATGTTTTCTCAATAAATTATACATAATGAAATGAAAATATGAATACCTTAAACTATTTACGATATTTAAATATATATATATATATATATATATATATATATATATATATATATATATATATATATATATATATATATATATATATATATATATATATATATATACGAAATCTATAGTTTCTCTTATGTATTACTATAATATAAAACGTTTTTTATTTTGTCAACTACTTTTTCTCGGATATAATGACATTTTTATATTATACTAGTGAATGTTCACAACATTGGACTCTTGCTATAATTTCTTCGTACGAAATGTTTTAGATTAATATTACATTCTTGTTTATTGACGATTGCAATAAAACAAACATTAAGTACAATATCGATAATTGCATTTTAATCTGTTAAATGAGACACAATTCTTCTTATATATTTTCCAAACATAGCCAGATCAATTATATTTTCATTATATGTATAGATATTACTAGGTAAATACAATCTAGTGACGACATAATTCCAATTTTTTTTAGCTTCACGCTTTTATCCCGCATGGCAGGGTAGACAGTACCTAGTGTCAAGACACTCCGTACTTCGCTTTCCACCGAATTCGAGATATAGCGTGTTGAGTGGTGGAACTCAACGCCACACTTAGTCTTACCAGAGCGAGGAAGTGAAAATAATTTCAATATAATCACTCCCCAGAGTGGGGATCGAACCCACAACCGATAGCATTACAGTCAGACGCTGTCTCACTGCTCCACGACAGGCCTCAAATTCCTATTGTATGTAGGTAAAATTAACTATAATTACATTTAGTATAATTTTATAACCGTACTATTTATTACGTATATTACATGTGAATATTGCCAGATGCACTTTCTACTTGGCGCTGCTCTATTGGATCCCGCTGTTTACTTTTCATCATATTAATAAATGGAGTTCAAATTATAAAAGATAGCGATTTATAATAATTTACATGTGGCTTTTATTTTTGTAAATTGACTGATTCTTATCATTTGATTATTATTTTTTTTAACTTCTACTATTTAAAATCTTAATTCATATAATTTTTACAACTCCATAATTTTAAGAATTTTAATTAAGAGGGAAACTGTTTGGATAGATTCACCGACTAGGTCACAAGCCAATTGCATTGAGTGAGCAGCTGAGCAGCTCAAAGCAGTAGATGATAGAGAGCTTTCATTGTTATCTACGTATCTATATATTTCATCCTCAGACAGCAAGACACACTGACAGCTGTCTGAGGATAAACTTTCCACCGAATTCGACATTGCGTTTTGTCGAGAGCGAGGAAGTGAAAATAATTTAAATATAATCACTCTCTCGAGTGGAAATCGAACCCAAAACCGATTGTGTTTATAGTATATGCATATATATAA